>APFE030639774.1:74791-185144 GCA_000404065.3 Pinus taeda
TCCCTTTTACAAAACCTTACCTACTATAAAATGCTTACTTACTTTTTTAAAGGAAAATATTCATATAATTCATTTTATAATTTTGAAAACTATCCTTACAAACACCATGTCACAATTAAAAAAAAAAATTAAAAAACTTCTTTAAAAGTTGGTAAATTAATAAAACTTATTAGCGCACTCTGATGGCATCAGTTTTATTCCACCGCATTGAAGATGCCCTCTCATCAATTCGGACCATGCTAACCACTCATAGAGGATGCCTTGGCAGCAATCTCCTCGGTAAATTCTTCAATATTTTTGTCTGAAGACCCGCCTTCCGCCATTGCCTCCCTCGCTAATGTCTTCCACCGTAGAGCGTTCTTCTTCATCTCAAAGCCTCTCTCAGTTTCCATGACCATCCTAATACATTTCTTCACTTCCGCCTTCTCTACCAGTCCGTCTGTTGATCGTTTACTCAATCTCAATCCCGTCTTCCATTTCTCTTCAATGTTGATCGTTTACTCAATCTCAATCCCGTCTTCCATTTCTCTTCAATGTATAGAGCATTCAGCGTCTGATCGCTCCATTGAGGCACCGCCAACATGGGAACTCCAGAGCTGAGTCCTTCCAGTGTCGAATTCCATCCACAGTGCGTCATAAATGCACCGACAGACACATGAGAAAGAACTTCCAGCTGTGGACACCATGGAACGATGAGTCCATGATCGGAGGTTTCTTCTAGAAAACCCTCCGGCAAATTTTCGTCATTGTGAATCTCCCCTTTGGAACTGGATGGGCGAATTACCCATATGAAGGGATATCCACTGGCCTTCACCCCAAGAGCTATTTCATGAGTTTGTTCTTTTGAAAGAACCCCAAGGCTTCCAAAAGAAACGTACACAACCCTTGCGGGCTCCTTCCTATTCAGCCAGTCCGTGCAGTTTATGGTTTTCCACAAATTTGCACCCGAGTCTGTGTCCCGGCGATTCCGTCCCTCCAAGAAAGCAGAGGGTATGACGGGACCGACGGGGCGAAACGGAGGTACTGATTTTATTGATTTGTTTTCTTCTGATTCAATTTAGTGAAACGAATTTCCCAGTACCCATGTCACCTCTGGGAGAAACTTAAATTGTTCCACACTTAATCGCAAGATAGCCGGAAAGGGATTGGGATTGGCAGGTAGCAGAAAGGATGGCAGATCAGAGTGACTCAGCGGTGGAAGTCCCTCTATTTCTATCACCTCAGTAGTCTTCAGCATTTCGTGCTATTCGGCTTCTGAAGAAAAGAAAAAAAGATCAAGATACAATTAGTACTGAAAGCCGGGCATCCTTATCACTTTGCAGATTGAGAGAATATTGCGGAATTTTATAAGCAACTAGCTCAATTTTGTTACTTAATTTTGTTGTCGTCGTTAGAACTCTAAAATATTTCTAAAATGTATAATCAAAATAAATTTATAATTTAAAAAATACTAAAAAAAAAAACTAGGTAAATGCTTTTCCGTCCTATAAACCTACCCAATTCTATGATAAAGTGGTGATTCACCAAATATGCCGCACACGACCGTGTCCAGAAGAAAGCCGAAGGAACACTAAACTTTTTTCAAACCTTGGTAACCCAAGCAAGAAAAGAGTCATAAACTATGCAAGAAATCTGATTGCCTTGAGCATTGAGCCTCTCTACCAGATTTCCTAACGTCACTTCTCCTATCTTCGACAACATATCTGTCACTATCTCTACGTTGTTCCGGTCGACATCCGCTGCAAGTCCGTCTGAGATTGTCTCAAACCGAATTTCCTCACGTTTCTCTGAGGCTCCCGATACCGCGCCTTGTGCCTGTAACATGCTCTTACGGCTTGCCTCGGTTGTCACAAAGGTGACCTCCAGATTTTTCGAGGCAAGCCTCTTGGCAAACTGCAGCATTGGATTTATATGACCCTGCGCTGGGTAGGACACCACCAGAACGCGAAGCTGGCTGTAGTCGAACACCACTGAGGATCCCATTCCCTTACACTCTAAGGACTACCGGGTAAAAATTGCTACACAAAGTGTCCAAATTCTGAACCTAGAGACACCTCTCACTATGCTAATGTCTCTCACCTTTCTTACTGCACTTATATATCTACAATTTTCATCATTTTGAAAATATATAAAATATTTTCTATTTTGTCCACAACCCTAATCTAATCTCTAGCCCTAATCTAATCTCTAGCCTGAGACAAAATTGGAACAAATAACACATCGGCTATAATTAGAGTGGATGGATAGTAGTGGAATTGTGATTTTTTAGAAAAAATGGGGTGAAATTTTGCTTTGTGTTATTTAAATTGGTTTTTTTATTGTGTATATGATTTAAATTGGTTTTTTTATTGTGTATATGATTTAGCGTTTTGAAAAAGCTGCATTTCTATTGTGCAGAGTAATTTCAATAAATTCTTTCCAGATTGTAAAAAAATTAAATTAGAAAAACTTACTAAAAATCTCACTAAAAACAACTAAAATATAATATTTAATTTTAATAAATTCAATTTATATATATATTCATTGTGCAGAGTAATTTTCAATAATTCTTTCCAGATTTAGATAAATAAATTAGAAAAAATTACCAAAAATCTTCCAAAAAATCTCACTAAAAACATATTTTAATTTTAATAATTCTATATATATATATATATATACTACATGGTGAATCGGTAGCTACCAGTCTTAATCTATCGCAGACCTAGGATCAATCCTCGTAGATGTCACTATAACAATAAGAGTACATCCAACTACTTGCAACTTGATATACTAAGATCCTATGGTTTTAGCGAAGCAAAAGTCTCGTGCCACCAAGGTGGGGGTGGGGAATCTGCTTCTCGAACATCCACCCCAGCAGCCCAGTGTACTCAATGAGATTTGAACTACCTGCCACTATAACACTAAGAGTACATCCAACTACCTGCAAGTTGATATACTAAGATCCTATGCTTTTAGCAAAGCAAGACTCTCGTGCCACCAAGGTGGGGGTGGGGAATCTGCTTCTCGAACATCCACCACAGCAGCCTAGTGTACTCAATGAGATTTGAACTAACGTCTCTCAAACTTTGCCCAAGTAAACTTACGGTCAAACCACACATCACTATACATAATTGATAATTATTTTTATTGATTATTATTTTAAAAAATTTGACCAATACAAAGCATTGTACATGCTGAATTAAAAATAAAATAAAATACATTTATCACATACAACAACATTATAATTTTGTAAAATTACGGTGAAACCACACATTACTATACATAATTGATAATTATTTTATTGATTATTATTTAAGAAATTTGACCAAGTATTTTACATGCTGAATTAAAAATAAAATAAAATACATTTATCACATAAAACAACATTATAATTTTGTCCCGTCAGTGAACGACCAACAATATTCCCGCAGCAGTTACTTAATCGCACCGCGGGAGAGTCCCCATGCTAAAGCGACAGGCAGAATGTGATTGCAGTGGCACCTTCAATTTTTGTCTATATTTTCCTCTTGTCACATCTGTGCAACGTTCCTCTTTCGGTTCGTACTCACTTAACCACGGTTAAGTCTAGTTTTCATTGTCAAACCTCGGATGGCGCGGCGCGTGCAGTTTTAAGGTAGACAACGAACCACAGTTCGTCAATATTCCGGTCCGCTTTGTTTTATATTTTAAGCGATATATCGATGTACCAAATTTTCCGAGATCAGCAACGTTGTACACATCGTCAGATTCCCGGCGCCAATGTCGTTTTGTTTTTCTTGAATCCAGAAAATTTGTCGGAATACAAAGTTGCTGCCGAAATATCCGGTTCCAATAATTGCGAGCTATCCGCTGGGCAAACCTACGCCAGAGATATTTTTTCGACATTAAAAAATGATCTGTGGTGATCGCCATGAATATACACACATTTCTCCACTTATTGGAACGGTGGTTTCAGCTCCAATAATAACGCTGAAGCCATCGCACTTGCTGGTGTTTTAAAATTATGTATCTTCTTTGAGATAAAGCAGTAGGTTGTTATTTTTGGAGATTCGAAAAATATTGGTTGATTTGGTAAAAAGGAAAAGTCATATATGGGCGCTGCACCTGATCGGATGGAGGGATAGGATCAACCATTATTGGGGCTACATGGTTGGTAGTTCTATTGAGCACATCAGCAAGGACAAAAATTAGCGGATGCACTTTCAAAATCAGGGCTTCTTTCTATTCCGGGTTTATGGTATTTAGAGATTTACTCTAAGAGAGAAACATTCCAGATCCATGAATTTACATTCCCGGACTTCTAGTCTCTGATGATCTATATATTTGCCTCAATCTGCATATGTTGTCTTTATGTTATTACATATAGCTTCTCTATCCTATATGATCCGCTATAATTTATAGTTCATAGGTCGCATTTAGTTATTTTTTTGATGAGCTAGTTGTCCCATGCAGATCATAGAAGCATTAGAATATTTTGTCTTATGGACTTTTTTAGACCATCTCTGATATATCTAAAATTCTGAGTTTTATATTTCTCATACAATATGAAGCTTTTTCGTTCTGACAAAAAAAATATTATTATTATTTAATTAATAAATTGAGATAATTTTTTTAAAAATTATGTTAAAATAAAAAAATGTTGAAAATGACTTTAAATTAATAGGATGTCTACCCATCAGTTTTTTAAGTTTTTTATAATTCCTGGTAAAATATCACATTTACATCATTTATAACCCAATTTATTTTCGAAATCAACACCATTTATTGTTATTTATGACATCGCCAGTCATCCGTTTCCTCATTAATGTTTTTTTCACTAAAATTAATATATAGCTTCGTCGTTAAGTTTATGAAATCGTTTATTTAGAGAACATCGTGATAGGCTGCCGATCATTGCACTGAATATTTCAAATATGATTAGACAATATTTATCAAGACTTTTGTCTACGCGTTTCAAACCAACCAGTGTGGTTCATCGTCACGATAAGTTGAAGAAACATATCCCAACAACTATCTTGACCAACGGCTAATTTTTGACTTAGGGCCAGAGTCAAAAAGTAATTCTGATAATTTAAAGGAAGTTAGTTATCATCTGTGACGAAACCTTAAAATATATATACAAATGAAATAATTTAAGAAGGTGTTAGTTAAAATAGTATCATTTAATAATTAAAAATTGTAATTTAAATGGGAATAGATAGTTGTTAGAGGCTCTGCTTTGACTATTTAACATGCAAAGCTCAATCTGTTTCTTCAACTTGTCGTGACGATGAACCACACGTTGGTTAGACAAAGGTCTTTCTATATGTGATTTACGCCGAAGTTCTTCTTATAACTATAATGGATCACAAAAGCCTCAATTCAACGATATAAATGTTTTTTTTTTTTCAACTGGTTTAAACAATATTTCATAAACCAATTAAACGTATTCATGAAATAAATCATTATATCTATTATTACATAACAAATAAATATTATAATTTAAAATTGAAATTGTAAAATATGTAGACTTAATTTTGATGAGAAAAATGAATTTTTTCAATTTATTTATATAAATATGAAATTATATTTTTAAAATATATATAGAGTAATAATTTAGGAATGGATATGAAGAAAGAGTGGATATGTGAACTTTTTGTGTGAAAATAATTTAGTAAATGGATATGAAGGAAGAGTGGATATGTGAACTTTCTTTGTGAAAATAATATTTGTATAGAGAAAAATAACTAAATATATTACTATAAAAAATAAAAATGGAATGAGTATCTAAGTTTTCTCTAGCAAATTCACAAGCTTATAAGTTATTTTCCACCTGCCATTTTGTATTAAAGAACAAACTCGTGAATTCAATTGTATACAATATTGTTTTATTTTTAGTAGAAAAGAATGATAGTGGATGATTTTAAACTCAAATTTGTCATAAACAGAGTAAAGACAATCTTTACCTTATATAATGGTTTGTTGTAGATCAAACGTTGTTAATTTTTTTGGAAAAGAATGACAAATATTGTCTTAACCAAAAGACACAACAACAAGTATGTATTAGCTAAGCATGTTATAAGAGGCAACACATCATTGTATTATCATTGTTACTTATGCATATGAGGAGGTAGCTCAGAGAAAGAAAAAACAGATATATATATATTTTTTCTTTGTAATTAGGTTGACCTATATTGGGGTTATTTAGTAGTGACATCCATCATTAACCCATCCTCAACCTGTTTTTGGAAAAGAATGACAAATATTGTCTTAACCAAAAGACACAACAACAAGTATGTATTAGCTAAGCATGTTATAAGAGGCAACACATCATTGTATTATTATTGTTACTTATGCATATGAGGAGGTAGCTCAGAGAAAGAAAAAACAGAGATATATATATATTTTTTCTTTGTAATTAGGTTGACCTATATTGGGGTTATTTAGTAGTGACATCCATCATTAACCCATCCTCAACCTCCCCATGAGGTTCGAACCAAATACCTAGTGAAAACTAATCCTCAACTAAAATTTATGATGGAAATTAATTTGACACATTACATTGAAGAATTCATGATCTTCAACTAATGTATCAATGGAGTATTTTGAGTGAAATTAACTGATTTATTTCCAAATCGTGCTTGAATCTACCCAAATCTGTAATATTCATCCATTTGTGCTATCATTGCACTACATGTGAGCTTACTTGTTTGGTTGTTTCAGTCTCCTTCGTCTAAGTATGGACTTAATACATTTGTGGTTGGATGAAGGCCACTAAACCATTAAAATATGTGCTTAGTTTGTTTTGTGTATATTCTTTTTGTCTGTTAAAATTATGTAGAGCATTAACGTGAGTGAGTTTTACATAATTTTACATTTTTTATTTTGAAAATTTTACTATACAATAAAATTTCAAAACAAAATTTTGTTAAAATTATGTAGAGCGTTAAAGTGAGTGGGATTTAATCGATTTTAAATTTTCTATTTTGAAAATCTTACTATGCAATAAAATTCCAAAACAAAATTTAAATGAAGAAACCCTATTACTCTAATAGTGTTTCATGTTTCATAAGAGTTGTAGAGAATTCCATAAAGTTAGCCCACTTTGCAACCTAATGTTAGCCCACTTTGCAACATTGACAAAATGTAGAGTGGAAAATAACTCACAAGCTAATGAATTTACAAGAGAAAACTTGGGTACTCACTGCATTTTTTTTTGAGTAGTGTATGTAGTTATTTTTCACAAGGTATGACTTATTTTCCAGGGGTCACTATCATTTTACAACAAATCATATTTAATTGCCTTTACATTGTTTTATGACATATCTTAGTGTTTTATTATCCACTATCATTTTGTTCTACTCTACCTCAAAGTAATTTTTAATTTAAAATTAATCAGTTATTTGTTTTAAGTTTAAAATATATCAAGATTGCCAAAATAAGCCCCATTTAATGGGCTTTGTTACTAAGAATTGTATATAATGTTTCGAACAATAGGTACAATAATGTATTTTTAATCTTTAACACTTAATTTTAATCTTAATTTTATTGTGAAAATTTTTGATATAAAATATATATTTAGAATAATAACTATATTTATCATTATTAATTATAAAGAATAATTTAATTATAAAGGAATAATAAAATTTAAGGTTTAATAAAGTCATTTGTGTGTTATGGACTCTTTTTTATGAGAAATATGTGAAAATATTTGTACAATTGTATTATTAATTTTTTTTTTCAAAATTTTATTGGTGAAAGATTTATTTAAAAATTAAAAAATAAATTGGGAGCTTCACAGCGTCTGTATGCAAGTGATTTTGTATCCACTCTCGGGCTGAATCTCTCATTTTGTTTTACAAATTGGTAACATTCCAAAAAAATTGGCAGCTCGGTCAAAATCAAGTGGTAGACCTTTTAAAACCTGTGCGAAGCGAATGTTTGAATCCGAACCAACAGAGATCTCGTCGTGATAACTGCGGGCTTTCATGAATGATTGGATTCGGTGTTGATGAAGGTGACAAAAATGCCTTTGGAACAAAGCATATCAGAGTCGTATCAGGGGAATTATCTGGCTGTTAGCTGGGTACACATTGCGTCTCCATGGTTAACCTTGTACTATGCAGCTCCGTGATTAACCCTTCGACAGGGAATCAAATTGACTTAGGAAAAAAATATGGAGTGGTTTATTGCGGTAGAAGAATGGTTTGGATCTTTAAAAGTGCTTGAATTTGTGTAAAAAAATTTAAAAATTTTTGTAGAGCAAGTGGATTCAGCTCCATTAAAAATTTGTTGGGTACCTAAAATTTTGAAATTTAACAACTGTAACTTAGATTTACAAAAATCTCCACAGGATTTTCTCAAAATATGACGTGAATTTCCACAACTTTCAGGACAAAAAATCAGTCTCGTTAAACTACCACAAAAAATATGAAATGGAAGTTGTTAAGATTTTATTTTAAAAAGGCTCCTAATTGTCCTTTTCCTTGCATAGAATTTGTAATTCACATTGAAACATGAATGAATGAGACAATTCAACTTAATTTATCAATGAAATCCAAGGTTATTGATATTTGTGAAGCTATAGCTTTAGTAATGCACTGGAAGAGTATGTGAGCTATTAGATTTAACCAAATATACAAAATCCAATAGATGTCATATACTACCTATAACATTAATAGAACTATAACTCTACTAATATTAGTTACTTAAATCTTTTAAAACTATAATTTTACAAATATTAATTGCCTAAATCTAAAAATGTCAGATTTATCTTAATTTTAAATAAATTCATTAAAATTTAATATAATTTAACCACTTAAAACAACTCTTTGTACAAAGTCTATATTACAATAACTTAACACAAAAAACGCTAAGTATATTACATTAATAAAACTATAATTCTACCCATATTAATTACCTAAATCTTTTAGAATTATAATTCCACCCATATCAATTGCCTAAATCTAAAAATTGATCGGATGTATCTTAACTTTAAATAAGTTCACTGAAATATAATTTAACCGCTTAAAAACAACACTTCATAGAAAATTAATATTACAGCAACGTAACAATAATACAATTCCATCCCATTGACTACTTATACAAACTAATATATTTTATATTTTACAATTGGTCTTTATCTGACTTTCAGGATGCGACAAGAATGGGATGAAATTCAATTCACAAAGTTTATTTATTTTAACAAATTACATTAAAATCATTTACATGAAAGTGAAAATTAAATTAAAGATAGAGCTATGTAACAAAAACATTTATGAAATTTATATTGTATTATTGAATCATAAGATGGCTCCATCCAATATAGCCATCATGACAAGTGTATAATTTAGCATTATTGGATGAGTGGAATTCTTACAAGCCTGAGTCTCTTGCTAGAAATTGCCATTCGATGCACCATGGTCGAGAAATAAGTTTTGTCTTTGTAAGTTTATAAGGTTTTAATCTTTCAATAGAATTACAAGTTTAAGTATTCTATAATTAATATTTTCAAAATATATATTTAGATATTTTATTTTTTATTAATTTATAAATATATTAATTAAGGGTATGCAAGTTTTCACATTTATAAATATTCTAATGTTATATTTAGATATTTTTATGTATGTTAGAACAAGGATTGTATTTATGTATTCAAGTGGACATTTGTAGCATCTATTTTTAAAAACTAAAATAAATAATTAGAATAATTAAAAAATAGTTTAAATTGGATTATTTAGTAGGGATTATCTAAGTAAAAGGAAAGGCCAAAGAGAAACAATAAAATTCAAATGTTTAATCTCGTTAATAATATATATATATATATATATATATATATATATATATATATTAAGAATGTTTATTGATAATCTCGTTTATATATATATATATATATAAGAAATGAATAAAACATGAAATTTAAAATTTGAATTAACAATGAAAATAATTTGTTTTTTAGGTAAGCCTTATGGATTTGAACCAGTGTGATACGAAGTGCTTTTTCCTATTCATCGTCAATCTAAAGTCCTATGGCTAAAATTAAAATATAAAATAGTATAATAAATTAAAATTTTAAATAAATTAGAAATTAAGAAAAATTAAATATAAAAATATTTTTTGGGAAAAAATCACATTGAAAATTTTGGTTGACCAGTTTTGAACCAACAAGTGTGGTTTATCTTCAAGACACGATAAAGAAACAAATCTTAAGAAATAATTTTAAACTTATAAAAATTAAGAATAATTAAATAGTTATGAAAAAAAAGAAAGAACAATATAGAATTATCTGATCCGAAAATATATGGAAAAATATTTTTATGATTAAAATAATAGAGAGAAATGTATTAATAAAAAAAAACATTAAAAAAATAAAAAGGAAAAAAGAAAATCAAACATTTAGGTTTTGAATGGGACATTTCTAAAAATGATTTAAAGTTATTTGAATACTTTTGGATTTCAAAGTTATTGAAATAACTTTTGGATTTCAAAGGATTCGTCCATAATGTGAAATAGAATAGAAATGAGCAAGGGCAAGTATTGTGGGAAGCTCTCAAAATTGAAAAAATTATATAAGATTAAATAAATAGTACTACAACTTAAACCTGTTTGAAAAAGCTCCAATTCAAAACGTTATTTCCTTTTTCCCTTGTTTCTAGATTAATTTATTCTTTTACCATATTTTATTTCCATTTTTTTTATTAATTCTCCCCTTCCCTATCATTTTATTCATAAATATTTCCGTGCGTTCTTAGGTCTTTAATTCTATATTATTCGTCTTTATTCATAAATATTCCATGCATTCTTAGGTCTTTAATTCTATATTATTCATCTCCTTCCGATGTAACTTTTTAGTTATTTAATTATTTAATAATTTTAATTTTAAATTTTAAAATTATTTAATTTTCCTTAATTTTAAATTTATTACCAAACTTTCTTTTTTCACATTGTCTTACACTATTAAATTAAAATTTATTGATTCTCAATATTTAATTTAAAAATGAAAAAAAATATACAATAATCAGTGGTCACATGTTGTGGTCTTGGCATATCTTATTTTTACAAAATATCATACTTCTACGACCATATACATACTCTTTTCTTTGGTGGTCTCATCATATCATGCTCTAGAGTGGTCTCATCCATATACATATTCTGCAACACTTATAAAATATATTTCGGTCTTCGGTGAATATCACGGTTGAATATATCCCAATTGCTCAAATATCCCATGTGTATACATTCCCTTTTTCCTACCTTCACTTTTTTTGGGTTAAGTTTTTTCTATTAAAATTATGGATAATTTCTCTCATATTTTTAAGCTTACCCCTAGCAAAAGAATGCCAAGAAAAAAAAAATTAGAGAATTTTTATGATTACATTGATTCTATAAAATAACAAAGAGGAGAGAAAAGCGAAGAGAAGAGAGAAAAGAGAAACTTAAATAAGAATTATACACAATGTTTATCGAGCATAAGCTCGAAATATCTACAATGTTTGATAACAACTACAAATATTTAGAAAATAAAATGATAACAATCAAGATTGAACTCCAAGGAATGAAAGATAGGATGTAAGAAATCAAACACTATAAACAAAAAATTGGTGGAAGAAAATTACACTGTGAAAGATGAGATTAAAAAATTAGAAGAAAAACTAAATAATAATTCGTCCCTAAGTAGCGAGAGAATGAATTTGATATGAAACCCATAAAATAAGAAATGAACAAACTAATTGAACTAGACCATGAATCCCAATAGAGAGTCATGAACCTTATAATTGCTGGCATAGAAGAGAAAAATGATGAGGACACATTAGAAATAGTAAAATAACAACTAAAAACTAAGTCACAAATTCAAACAACTTATTTAAAAGAAGCAAAAAGGGTGGGAAAAATACTAAAACACAATGACATAGACTTATCCGTATTAAGGTAATTCGTAATGATCATAAATTAGATATACTTAGTAAATATCCAAGCCTAAAAGGGTTAAAAATATTCATATATGAAAACCTTATCCTAGAAGACCAAATTGAACTAAGGAAAGAGGTATAAAAGGTAAAGGAGGCAAGAAAGGAAGGGAAATAGCTAAGCATTTGAAATAGAAATGTTCTGATTAGAGAGGAAGTCCAAAATAAATATAATAATTAGGAACTAGGCACACTCGAGATCCCCTTCTATAAATGTCATGTTTTTCCATGGCATAAAGGCCGTATGTTAAGTTGGATAGCGAAAGATATTGATCTTATTTTCTTAGTTGAAACTTGGGTGCATGATGAATCCACCATCCCCCATATGGATGGATTCATTCTGTGGTCAAATTGGAATAGGAATCCTCTCATAGAGGTTTTGGTGGTATAAAATGTAATATAAAAGATAATATCTCTTCCACATTTGGCTTCATAAGATCGTCCCCATCAATCAGTACACGTGGAATGAAATTTCTGATTTGAACACCAATAGGATTTTTTTCAAAGTTTGTTATCTCGCTCCTCTCAACTCTACCTATTATAAGAAGAATAACCTAGATAAGGATTTCCCCTTAAACACCTTAGAACAAGATATCTCCAATCTAAGGAGTGAAGGTAATATACCTTTTCTTGGGGCTTTCAGTGCTAGAACCACTACTAATCAAGCTACTCTCCAATGCAATAACTCTAACCCTAACCGCCTATGGCTAGATGAGGATTGTGACTTAGCTAATAGATTCAAAAGGAATCTTGAAGGCACAACTGAGAACCTATTTGGTATTGAGCATATCAAGCTTTGTACTTCCCAATACCTGATTATTTGTAATGGGACTAATAAGTGGCCTAATTATGGCCATATGACCTGTATCCATGTACTAGGCAGTAGTGTTGAGGATTATGTGATACATGACACTCAAGTCCCCAATTATATGGTACATTTTGGTATTCTAAATGGCCATGACCCTCATTCTAACCACACGCAAATGAATTGTAAAAGACAAAGGTAAATTTGTTTAGAAAAAAGTAAAATTGATCTCTTCTTATAGGTTTTAAAGAGAGATCTAGGTTTCTTAAAATATAACAATAAAATTGATCTCATCTACCACAATTTTACTACAACCCTTTTCACTACCATTAATAAATTCTCTACCAAGGTGTTGTATAATAATAGAGCTTCCAAACCTTCATATGAAAATGATTGTAATTGCCCAAAAAACAATTAGAGATGCTATTAAAGAAACTGCAAAGTGGCAGAAAATAAGTATATACAACTATCTTATAAAAAATAAGAAAAGGACATATATTAATAAGAGGAAAAAATATATTCTCCACTTTTGTAAAGTTGATCCTAGGAATTTTTGGAGAAATATACTTGTTCATAAAAAAAGGACAATAATTTGATCCCCTTGAAAAACTGAAATACTTATCTTAAGAACCTTTATGAGTCTCTTGACAATGTGGGGACCATCCTAAACACTCCTATAAAGGAGGATATTTTATCTCTACGTTGTAGCTTTTGCGACAACACCTCCAAAAATCTAGGTAAACATTAAATTTTTGGAGCCCCTACATCAAGGCTAAGCTTCGGCCTCGTTAGGTCCTACCCGAAAGTTCGTCATTGTCGGTAAACCTGAATAAAATCCAAGTTTTTGGCTAAGTTAAGCCAAGTCACCAGTTCATGACATAGATTGGGTCGCATAGTCAAAACACGATTATCACCTGTATTCACGACCATGACAACCCTTGCGACCATGGCGACTCGCAGGTCACAAGGTTGCCTAGTCGCACTTCAAAACACTCCGCTATCCTGCGACCCCGCGACACTGTGACCTTCCAAGTCGAAAAGTCGCCTTAATTATCGTGAGTCACTTGTCTGACTACGCGACTATGTGACTTCGCAACTGGCAAGGTCACAATATATGCACTCCCCAACCTTGTGACCTTCGCACGTATGATGATTTTGTAAATAGGAGGGCACCCTAGTCGCATTTGGTAAGGATCTGTTGGCCGCACTAGAAGCCAGAAATCCCTCCGACCTGACTTCGCGTGCATGTTCGACTCCGGTAAGTAATGGTCCTCCCTCCTGCAATGATTATTTTCTTCCAAATGTCACTGAATGCACCTCCTGACCTCCGACTTACCTCTCGCCCTAGGGTTTAGCCCTTTACTTATCTTTCCTTTCTATTTTTGCTTCATAAATTACCCTAGCCTTTCCTCATTCCTCCACTCAGAGTTTCAGGTTTTCCTTGCATTTGATCCCCCTCATTAGATCAAGAACCCAAAGCGCCATCCTTCTGAAGGTGACCTTGGTCTCTTAGAGTCATTCATGGCCTTCTCTAAACCAACCTCAGCCATAGTCATGCGCCCCGCAGCCACGATACCCTTCCCCTTGCGATTTCACGACTCCTATTTCCCGCGATCTCCTACCATTTGTGGCCTGCGACCACCACCCGTTGTGTAATCTGTGACCTAATTTTGCACATTGTGACCTTGCGGTCATACCCAATCCTTGACCTTAGTCGCATTTTTAACATCGGATAACGTGCGACTCGCTCATCCCCGCAACCCTCCTATCACCAGCTAAGTTTTCCTTTTTTTGGGTTTTAATTTATTTTCATGCCCTCTCTCTCATTGTGGGATTGCGTTTTTGACATGCCAGGTGACGCCGAGCTCAAGTGCATATCCATTTCTTCTTTTGATGATGAGATGGGTCACCCGACTACAAAAACAGCTCAAGGCACCTCAAGAAGCGGGGCATGGGAAACCGATCCAGATGAAAAACCACCTATCTTTACAGACATGGCTTGCAACATAAATAAAACCACCATGCTCTCTTGGTATGAGATCTACGAAGAATTTGCTAAGAGGGATATCTCGGAAACACGGGAGGACTTCCAAGTATATATCAACGTCAAAAGGTCAAGATTACATAAAGTAGCAGCTCATCCACTAGTATTCCCGTGCGCTGCGATCATCGAATGGGTCTTGCTGTGTAAAAACACAGATGACTGGATGATTACGGGTCATGATGGAGCACCTATAGCCACCATTGCTTCGACAAATATCAACACCCACTACAAATTTCCTAAGATGCAGTAAATTTTTAACACCAAGTGGCTCGCCAGATTCACTACCCCAACGAATTACATCTTGAGGGATTGGTGGAAAGAACCTGTCCACTCAGGGAATTATTTCTAATTGGGCGAGAATCTTGTCATCATCCTTGAGGACCAACATAGCCACCTTCGAAAGCCCAACCCTCAAGCAACCTCCAGAATTCTATATGTCTTCATACCTCCTTGATGTTGTCTGTTCGAGGTTCCACTTTGAGCATTGGAGCTGCAATAGGGACTCATCAGTAACCCAACCCATCCACTACCACTACAAAGTCTTCTGAGACATAGCTTATAGAGCCACGTTGGATATAATATTTGAAACATTTATCATCCCATTATACCAATTTTTGTTCGAGGATGATCCTCCTTGCATGTCAAAGAGAGCCATGAGGACCATGGTTAAAGTATCTTATTGGTTCCCTATTGATGAAGGAACAATCATTGGGGTGTTTGGTACTCGTAAAGCTCCGCACAGTCTACCCAAGTTTGTCATAGATAGCACTCTTCTACGAGAGGTCTGCTACTATATGATACAGGGTTTCTCGAAGGTGTGGAACAAAGGTAAGAAGAAACCTTGGCCACCTTTCCCTCTCACTATTGGAGTGTACATAGTAGAGAACTTCAAACAGGTGGAAGCGTAAGATGAAGAACTAGAGGGGAGCCATTTCGTGACCCTGAATTATTAAACGTATGACCCCGAGAAGGTCGTAGCTGCCCACTATAAGAAGGCTAAATTTCGTTGGTCTTACGCCCACACTAGGAAGGATCTCGAGGACAAAATTAGGAACTGGTATAACTCCACAAGGGAGATCACCCCCAACGAGCAGCAGGTCATACAAGATGAGCTCCTTGATAATTTCCAGGATGATGTAAGCCTCAGAGAAAGAAAACTGAAGGGAGTCGAGACATCAAGGAAGCGCAAAGGAAAAGAAGTGGAAGACCCTCTAATAAACATTGAGGAAGAGGAAGTTACACTCATACAAAGAAATGCCAAAATAGTAAGAAAGAAGCAAGAGCTAAAGAGGCGAAGAGAAATAGAAAGCAAATAATCGCAGGAATCCGTTGACCAAAGCCAGGATGAGATAGAGAAGAAATGGCAAGAAGATGAGAGAAGGCAATAGGAAGAAGAAAACAGAGCATAGGATGAGATAGAATGAAAGAAGGAAGAAGAGGCCGAAAAGGAGAGACAAGCAGAAGAAGTTGCGATGAGAAAACAAGAGGAACAAAAAAGATTACAACATGAACTGAAGAACATGGAGGAAGAGCTAGAAAGGCAACGAGCATTAGCAGAAAGAGAAAAGAGGCAACAAGAGGAGGAGCTTAGGGCAAATAGGGAGAAGGAAGTTTTAGTAAATGAACAAGGAGAGACGAGCAAGGTGGTCGACTCAACCTCGGGACAAACTAATATTCCTCCTTTGGATGTACCTCCTGTTACTCCCCCCCACTTGTGGACACCTGCCCCTCCGAGAGCTAGGCATCTCAGAAGATCAAGATGAAGAGGTTCTAGATTTAACTAAAATCACATTTGATGAAGTAAACCTCAAAATTATATAGGAGAGGAGGAGAACCTGCAGCCGAAACCCAACTAACCCATTGTCGGTAAATACAACAATGGATATCATTCCAAATATCACAACAATCCCTCAAATGATCACCTCCACCAGTACAACATTCATGGCTCCGACAAAACACAACGTAGGTTTGATGAGTAAGAAAATTGTAGATTTGCAAAATAGGTTATATGCATCTGAGAAAAGGACTAGCGTTGCAAAACAAGGGAAGAGAAAGATGGAGGAGGAAAATGCAACACTCTACTTGTTACATACAGGATTAGATGATATCCAAGCAGTAGTCACATCAAAAATAGAGATCTTGGGGGAGACTATGACAATAGTGTATGAAGAAATGACAAAACTGCACCACAACATAACTCCCATAGTTACCATTCAAAATCACTCAAAAGAAATGGCTTCCATGCTCAAAGAGGCCATGATCACCTTAAATAAAATACATGAGTGGTCTAAAAAGTACCCCGAAGCCCCAACAGTAGTTCCTAGGAAAGATTAGATTTCTATGCAGAATATGAGGGTCCAGCTTCGTATCAAAGTGTAATCCAAAGAAAAATTGGCTAAAGATGCAGAAAGGGTGTTGGCTTTCTACAGACAATTGCTCAGTAGTCTAGAATGAGTGATCCAAATGGATGGGCCCACTTCTATAGGAGAAATTGGACAGGTAAGAAATCAAGAGGAGATCAACAATGAGGTGCAAGCATTCATGGATACATATAGACAAGTCTCCCACACAGGAGATATGCCAATCTCAAGAGAAAATATCAAGCGTTACATTGTAGAACTAGTGAGACTCTACACCAAGTTGGGTACCTTGAACAATCATATACGTGCCAAGCGAAATACCCTTATCGCGGACACACTGGAGTTCTTACACCAACATGATGAAGGCCAGCCAAAAACCTCTCCCATCGCGGTAGAATACAACATATGGTGCATTTACTTGACAAAAAAGCTCAGGCTAAACATTCTAGAACTCACCATCTACAGATTAGTCAACTCGAATAATAGTCATTTTTGTTTTCTGTACTATGATAGCACATAATACTCCATGAATGCGAAAGGTCACAAAGAATGCCAAGAGTCATTCGGTTGGTGAAAGGTCACTAGGAAGTCCAAGAGTCAAAAGTAGACCAAAGGTTTCTCTCATCCTATAAACGTAACCTCACACCTCATTTTTAAGGTCTTTTTGTGGAGGACTATTTTGGAGATTCATAGACATATTGCTTGAGATAATTTATGTCCTTCTAGTTAATACAGGAGTTAATTGTACATTTTCATTATTGAATGCTTCAAGTATCTATGTGCTTGTGCCATGAGTATTTTTCTCACTTAACGGTTTGAATGTTCCCAAAAGTTGTTTTATGTGTGGTCTCGCCACATGTTGTTTCACACTCCAAATATAGTTTTGCTACGTATGAATGGTATTTGGTGTACTCACTCTATACTCATGCCAATGAACTATTTGTTTAGGTATTAGTATAATCTGTTTTTTTTTACCGCACGATTATGTGCGTTGATAAATGGTTGATTGTTGTAAACTGATTTTGCAATCATTAAGCATTATTTATCTAGTATGCACAAGTCTTATCTAAAGTCCTGCTAACAGTAACTTTATGTGAGATTGTGTGGTTTACCTTTTGCTATTTGTTATCTCTCAGGTTTTTCCAGAAGTTGTAAGAAGGGGAAAGGGGGTCGAGGTAACCACAAACCAATCTTTTAAACGTAGATTCTAGCCAATCTGTATCCAGAGAGGGCTCTCTCTTTAAGTTTTAGCTTTGTTTTGAAAGATACTAAGCCAGTTATGAAATTTGAGAGTTTTGTTTGAGTTTGGGTGGTGAGATTCTAACAGAGGGGTAAGACTGAGAAGTTTAGGCCATTGGGCTAATGGAGTCAAAGAAAATGGCTTAACTGGATTAGGTTTCTTAACAAAGGATGGTTTTACAGAGCAATATGGTCAAGCAGAGAATAAACAAAGATATGGAATAAATGGAATGGTTTCAAATGGGTGAAGAGCAGTTAAGAATCCTTCAACCTTTTGAAAGGGAGCTTGAATTGATTACTAATAAAGAAAAATTAAGTATTCTTTAAGTAATAATCAAAGTGAATGAAATAGAAAATAGGAGCAATCAAGGTTTCATTGTTTATTCTAATTCAGAAGAAAACATAGAGAATAATAATGATTGAAAACAGAGTGCAGTCAAGCTTATTCTGAATTACTCTTTTTCGTTTATCATTCAGATATGAAACATAGATGATATAAGAAACAAGGAAAACTTTAAAACACAAGGTATAAAGAACTTATTGATCCGATGTTTGATTAAAGAAATTTGTGGAAAGTCCTTTGCCTCAATTCTTTATCCAGCAAGCCATACAAAAGTTTGATCCAATCAGCACTTTATTCCAAAATAACCAATATTACAACAATGTATATGAATCCACCCTCAATACTGCCATTGAGGGGCTATTTATACAAAATTTTACAAAAAATATCTCATAACAATGTGAGATATATTCTGGGATGACTCAAAATAAGTTACAAGAAAATAGAGACAACTAGTCTCGAAGATAGGAGGTAGGTAAACTGATGTTGTGTTGTTTTTTTTTTTGTTGAATGTGCTAGAGATAGGCCCTATTATTTGGCTTGTTGCTGTCTTCTTTAATAACTCTGTGTTGGCTTCCCTGTTTTGACTGATACTCTTTACCTGTTCTGATACACTTCGACTTGTTTGACCCCTATTCATCTTTGTTCATCTTACTATGGTAAATAGCCCAAAATTTACATTTTACCAAGGATAAATTTACAAAATTTCCAACATATCTTCCCACCATTTCGGTTCTAGCAATCTGTGTTTCTAAAGTTTCCTCAGAGTCTCATCACTTTCTGTATATCTGAAAAAGGTAGGGAGGATTGGGAACAAGTGCTTTATCTCATGCTCAACATAGAATAAGTTCTCTAAACTGTCATAGAGAACTTGGCCTGTGGGGAGTGCTTTTATTTCTGATGCACTTGTTGATGAACTGGCTTGATTGTCAACATACTTATTCAATTTATCTACATAATCTATGTGCTTCATTAATCTATCATTAATCACCAAAGGACTTGGTAGTCCTTTATTCTACAAAATAGTGAACTTTTCCATAAAAGAATTAATTTCCACGTGCATATCTTGACATATTCTCTCTAAATTTTGCATCAAAGTTTTATTGGTTAGCACCCTTTTGATTTCCAAAATAGTGTCTATCCTATCTGAGATGCCAAGTTCTTCTAGTTGTTCCTTATTTATGTTATTAAAAAAGTGTATAAGTGGGTTGGCTTCATCTGGCATTTGTCCTAATTGTGCTCTTGTTTGTTGAATTACTTCTTGTGCTACTTTCATTAGATCAATCTGTTCAAAGATCACTTGGATGGATGGCCAAACATCATTAATGGATTGAGTGATGTTGGCGCAAATAATTTTCTTGATCTATGCCAGAGGCTTATCAAAAGAGAGATCCTTTTCTAATGTTTTCACTTTATTTTCTAGTGCTTTGATCTCCCTTGTTTTTTCCACAACATTTATTTCGGAGATATCATAATTTCTTTCTACCGTAGCCAACTGTTCTTTGACCTGTCTTAATTTTGAAACTTGTAGTCTCATGTCTTCCATTGCCTTTATCAACTCTTTAGTGCTCAAATTGGAACTGCTACCTGGTGCTATTCCTGTTGTTGATGTACCTGTGACCACCTCAGCTGTGGCTACTGGGATGTTTCGAGCTAATGTTGTTCCAAGTGTAGAAGGGACTGCTGTTGAGACTATCGAAATTTAAACAGGAGGCTGAGAGGTCGGCTCTCCCTGCCTTTCCTTTAGTGCTTTTTCTAAAGCCTGCTCTATGTCATTTAATCCTTCATTGAGTTTCAAGAGAAGATCCATCATCTCTTCTTCATATTTCTGCTTTATAACCTCAGCAGTCTGTGGATACCTTGAAGGAGGTAGCTTTAGCTGTTTCCTCAGGGCAGAAATGTCTTCTTCTTTCTTCTTGATTAATGCTTCTACACCTTTCACATCTTTGGGATCATGTCCCAATCCAATGATGATTTCTTCTAATTATTTTATTCTGTTATCCTTGGCCAAGGAGGAGGCTTTCTCTAAGTGTAGTTGAGCAGTTGTATTGTCCAAGGAATTTTGTAGCTTGTGGGCCATCATTGCTTTGTCAGCCAGTGTGGAATAGACCATTTCTTTAGTTTTCTTGTGAAGTTCAATCTAGTCCATAGGATGAATATCTTTGGCTAAGACCTTCAATTTTGTTTTGATGTAATCTGCTGCTAACTCGGGTTGTTGCACCTTTGGCTTGAAGTAACTCATTACCAATTTTCCCTCTTTAATGTCATAGGTTGACATCAATCTCTACTGGTTTGTGGGGGCCATTCTAAAATACTGATTGTAAATTTGAAGTCTTACTGAATCATTTCTGGCATTTATTTTTGTAAATGTCTTCTTGATATCTAAGGCCTCTCTACTTTTTGGCCTAGTGGATGATACTTTTGCACTGTGTTGTCTTTCTAGCTCCTGCCTCTGTGAGCTAGTGGATGTTCCTCCCAATGGGCAAGTCTACTGGCTAACTACCCTTCCTACTCTTTGACTATCTGTTGTTTCTTCAATAATTTCCTCTTCTCAAAGAGGATTCAGTCTTTGACTCTTTGTCCCAGGCTATCCTCTAGATCTGCTGGTGGGGGTAGTGGTTTCCCTGTCTCTCTTTTTATCTCTTTCCTAATTTAGAGGAGTTTGCAAAATTGGACTTTCTGCTACTTTGGTTTGAGCTTGGAGGAGTTGGTACTTGACCCTGTTCTTTGGAAACTCCAGGCTGATCCGTCATTATAGGCTATTTTGTGGTCTCTATTTCCTTGCTTTTGGATGTTCTTGAGGCTAGTATGTTGACTTCTTGTGGAGGCTCTTGAGAAGTTCCAGCAATCGATGTACTAATTGCTGATTTTTGAGACAACTTGTATGGTACCTGCCCAAAAGAATCCAAGTCAAGGTTTTTCTCAAGATCTCTCATAGCATTTTCCATATTGTCCTGCTCACTAACATCTTCTAATAGGGTCCCCTTTATCCATTCATCCAAGTTTGCAAACTGCTCAATGTCTGGGATCCTATGATGAATATATGGGGATAACCTGTTCTTTGTCCTTTTGTCATATATAAAACTATTGGGGTCATATGGTACCCATCTAAAACACTTTCTTAATTTAACTTGGTCTTCTAAAATCTTTTCAGCTTCTTTCCATGCATCCCTAGAGTTGATGACAAAAGGGCCTAGCTAGTTCTTAATTCTTAGCTGAGCTTTCTTTTTTAAACTACAAAAATGGACTAAATCTGCATTTATGATCTGCCTGAAATACTCCAATGCAAATAATCTCATGGGAACATACTTGGGTAACTTAAAAGGGAAAATTTCACACCCATACATTGTGATTTCTGTGTGATTTTTGTATAGGTACTAGTCACCTATCATGTACTTCTTAAAGAGCTAGAGAATTTTCTTCATGTCACCATTAATCCTAGGAGGAGAAACTCCTATCAACAGAGTGGTCGCTGGATGTACAAATAAGTCAATGAACTCGTTATAAGTGTAAGGGGATTCAATGGTATTATGAAAGATTGAACTCCAAAAGATAACAAACCTTGGATTTCCTTTGGTGTCAAGTTTCTTGATAGGGAAAGGAAAGTTATCTGACAGATAATATAACATGAGATGGTATATGAAAGAGGTATATTTGAAAACTCCTTCCCTTTCCAAATTCAAGAATTGATCATGGATTTTGTTGGCAATATAGGTGGCATAGTCATATCTGACAACAGGGGGTTGTCCTGGAGTAAATCTTGATAATAAGACTAAGGTAATATCATCAAAAAATTCACTAGAGTTGAATCCCATAATCAATGATATCATATCAACAATGAGTCTTGTAGTTTCAGTGAAGAAAATCTGTAGATAAGGATGGCGGACCTTTGGGATGGTGCTTTGGTTGCATGAAGGTATGAGCAATATGGCTCACTTTTGATTGGGACAACTGAGATGCTTTTTCAAGTAAATATCCCATGGAAATAGGAGTGAGGGGCTGACTGGAGTGGAATTGCAATATTTCATTGATCGATTTAGCAGTTATGGGAAAAATGACAGTTTGGAATGGGGAGATAAAAACTCTACGGTTGGGATCATCATTATCACAGCATTGATGAATTATGTATGTGAAAACATGGACTGAGGGGAGGAAATACATGGGAAGGTTAGATTCCCACAGTGCAAAAATGTGAAACTTATTCAGATAACTATCTCTTATTTGGCAGAAGACCTTAAGATGGTTACTATCACTAGATAAGTCTTTTATCTGAAAATCTTTATCGGCCAGAGGTAGATAATCTAAGTCTTTGTGAGGAGCATTCATGGGTGCGACATTGAGGGCTATAGGGGTTTCCATTTTTGGTTCTTATGGATTCAAAAATGGAATTTAGACTTTATGTGAAGAAATAGACCAAACAGCAGGTTTGGGCACTTTTTATGGCAATCACAGACTGTTCTAGAATTGAATTTGGCCCTCTTATGTAGAATTTTCAGTAGAAAATCGGAATTACGGGGTTGTAGGGTAGACTGGATAAATACATGTATTAAGGAAGTAAACAGTATAGTGGTAGGTTGCATGACATGCTGCGGAGCGCATCGCTATAGTTTTTTTGATCATGTGGCGGTTGGGAAGCTGGAACAACTGACTTGGACGTTGTTTTGCATGGGAGCACTGGTCGTAGTGTATTATAGTGAAAATGACT
The DNA here is from genome assembly GCA_000404065.3 of Pinus taeda. Classification (NCBI taxonomy): domain Eukaryota; kingdom Viridiplantae; phylum Streptophyta; class Pinopsida; order Pinales; family Pinaceae; genus Pinus; species Pinus taeda. The sequence goes on from APFE030639774.1 coordinate 98,209, forward strand.
CTTGTTTGTTTTATTTAACAAAACTGAGGTTGGCGCGGTTTTTTTGGATTTATCGGGTGGATGACACAAGCAAGGACGTGACATTTTGTCGTTTGTGGAGGGTGGTAAGCAGTACGTGATCGGACCACTTTTGGGGCTAGGTGGTTTTGGGCGGAGGGTGAGCGAACATATGGACTGTGTGACGCGTGGCAGAGGTACGATCGGAAAACAGCCTGGTGATCGCGAGTTAAAGCGCGGTCACCAAGGGGGGCGATATCAACATCGAACGTTGGATGAAAAGGGAGCGATCGGACGACGGACGGGAGTGGAATTTGGCAGAACTTTATTTGCGGTGGGCCCAATGTATTTAATAATATTTTAATCGTATCAGGGCCAATGCAATTGGTCGAGGGGTGATTAGGCTGTTAATGAATTTCAAATAAATCCATCAATCCCTTTTGAATGATGTTTATGGTTGTATTCAACCAGGGGTGGGATATATAAAATGTCGGGGTTTTATATAGTTTAAATAATACGAGAATGGGTTAATGTTCTTTAAGGATTTATGTAATATAGGTTAAAGGTTAATATGACAAAAAATTGGAATGAGCGCTAAGTAAACGTTAGAGATTTAAATTTAAACTTAGGCTTTAAAGTGGAAAAGGGGTTTTTAGGTGATATTAGGTATTTTCCTAAGTAAAGTAGGATTTTTACTTAGGAAATGAGTTTATGAAATCAAATGAATGGTTTATGGATGATTCTAAGTACTTAGGCTCTCAAATCATTGGGCCGAGGGTCTGGTCCCTCCAAAAGTCAGAGAAATTCTCTGAGCCCCTTTAATTTTCAAAGACCTTAATACTTTAGGGGGGATTAGTGAAATATTTAGGGAAAATGTGAATGGAAGTTAATTATTTGACCTTGTCTTGCTTGAGCTACATCAAGTATAATGTCTGCCTTGCACTTGTGATAAAAGTAAAAGTTAACACATTTAGAAACATGTTCCATCACAAGTATCATTCTGCAACACTATCTACCTACCCTACCTACTTTATCCTGACATTTTTTCTTCTTTATTTGAGTGCACTTAGACTGGAAAACCCTTATCAATCTTCTTTTTCTTTACATAGAAAGCCTACCTAAGTCTGCACTTATTACATCCAAGGGTTCAGATTACACTATTGAGCTCCTTTTTATTTACTCTACCTATCTACTTATCTGCCAAGGTTACACTGTTTGGCCAGATATTTATTCTCTATTCTACAACATGAAATTGAAAAATGAATGAACCAAGTTTAAACAGTTTGGCTCTTCATAAATTGTGGCAAAAGTTTAGCAAACTGCACACAATTGTTTATTACAGAAAATAAAATAACAGTGGCATTTAGAATTGCACACTTTCCTGGTCTATTTTTCTTTGGGGTTCATTTCATTCACTTTTTTGACCATTTTATTCTTTTTACCCTTTGATTTTTCTTTTAGGGTATACCCTCTTTACATTTTTTAAGTTTTTTTTTTTTTTGTTTTTTTGTTTTACAATATGGAAAACCTTTGCAACAAGAAAAGGTATGAACATATTACAAATCTCATCAAGTCAATCATGAAATATGACACCTATTGGTATAGGAGCATAACACTATTCATGGTATATAAATGGTATAGGATATTTTTCTATTATTCTCTTGTGTTTATTAAAGCTCATACATTCTATTAATTTTATATCATATCTTCGTCCGAAGCTAGCTCCACAAAACTGAACTAGCGGTGGGCCTACATACCGGAAGGGATCTCCAATACACTTAGTGCAGGCTCTAGTTGGGAACCTACACTGGAGAGATCCCCTTGACTGTTGGTGGTAAATTCTAGCCCATCAACAGAATTGGCACTAGAAGGAGGGCATGGAAAGCACTAAAATCTCTCCTCACACAGAGAATTCCCATCAAGGAAGTAATCAACCTCGGCCTCCCATGCCCCCTGAGGTACGGTATAATCCTCCTTTCGGGCCACCCTTCACAGAACTACTCTAGGAAGAACCTCATATTCCCCTCCTTGAAAACAGCCCTGGAGGAGAGGAACTCCCCACGTACGAAGTCACTAATGAACAGCTCAGGGCTCTACGCCCTATCACACACCAATTCTCCAGGGGTTCAAGATGTATCCCTGCCACTAACTCACTAGCCAACTCTCGCATCTCCAACCTTCAAGATACGTGTCAGGGCATCCTAGTTAACTCCATATCACAGTTAATTGGCTTAGCCTTGGATGACTATGTGGACATTGTCAAAAGGCTATCTATCGAAAGGTTGGAAAGCCAGTCTTAAGATGAAGAAGGGGAGCATAAGAATACCTTTATTGGTGATAATAACTGGATGCATAGAGAGGAAGTGCATGGGAACAACCGATGAATAACTGGGGAAACCCCTGTCAACAATTAACCTCTCACTGAGGACACTCATGGGATCTTGGGACAAGGAGCCATGGACTACCTTAGAGACTGCATAAACTTCTACAACAATCAACATCTCCTTAGAAACCTAAGAGACAAATGAAACATGAGAAACACAAGAGACCTAAGATATCTCAGAGTACCGAGAAGAGAAGCCAGACACCCCCCTCGCACCAGCGACATTTCAGGTACAGAGAGAGAATCAGAAGGCAGCGATCATCACCTCCTTTTCAACCCTAGAGCAAACCATCGTCTCTTGCCACTGGCTTGGATTGCGCAATCCCCTTTAAACCTTAGATTCCTCCTTCATGATATGCCTTGGCATTCTGAGAATCACCTCCCAAAGTATGACCCAGAGAAAGGGACCTCAGTTGATGACCACATTAGCAATTTCTACTTAGCTTTGCAAATGATGAAGGTCCAGTTTGACGACATAGCATGTCACCTATTCCAGCATACCCTTGAAAATAAAGCAGCCACTTGGTATCAAGTGCTACCCTTTGCCTCCATTTGAATGTGGAACAAGTTCCAGAAATCCTTTCTGGATAAATTTTCAGAAGATAAGACACCTTCCATGCTCCTCACCGAGCTCAGTATGCTGAAATGCCATAAGAAGGATAAGGTAAAAGATTTTAATCAATGTGTCACCACTATTCTGAACAAGTTCCCCATGGATGCATCCCTTGATGATTCCATCCAGATCGATTATTACACAAGGGCCCTCATGCAGGACATTGCTGTATTCGTTAAGCACGAAGAAAAGCTCACTCTGGTAGAGAATTTTTCCGTGGAATTCAAGGTTGAAAAGGATCTTCTTTTGATCGATGCCTTGGAGCACAAGTTACAAGAAGACCCAAAGTCCTCCAGTAAGAAAAACCAGGCTTGCTCAAGTAAAGCGGCTGTTAAAGACAAAGACCCCTTCGATTTCGAAGGACTAACCAGATCTCTAAAACAACTAACCAATGAAGTATCTAAGCTAAAGCGAAGAACCAATGATTCTTCGGGAGGGTCCAAGCCCACTAAGCCCTTTTTTAGGAAGACCAATAATTTTCCCCCTAAGGTTTTGCAAAAGCCTAGCTAAACCTTCAACATAGAAGAGTTAGGCAAAGATAACTTCTACACTTTCCATCGAGCTTCACACTCTGAAAAAACCTACCCGCAATGGCTTCATAATATGACCGCCGTTGTCAGCCAATTGTTAGAAGACCAGACCACCAGGGAAGTAGAAGAGGAAACCGACGAATCGGGAGAAGATGATTCCCCCTTTGGTGAGGATTCCCCATCCGCTATGTTAACTTTCGAGATCCTCCGGGGAGGAGACATGTGCACTACACAAGAAGCCTTTGTCGGGGAGGCACCCCTAAAGTCCCCCAAAAGTTACAACCTCAGGAGTAAAGGCACGATAGTGGACCCTTCCCTAGAAGACAAGAACAAGGCTTTGTTGCATAGGATCTTGCCCCTAACCCATACTAGTAAACCATCTTCCTCCTCACCCAGAGGAATGGATGATCTGTTCCCGAACAAATCGCTTGCCAGCGTGAAAAAGAACTCCTCCACACCTAAAGATGCATTCAAATAGGTTACTATGAAGACTACCACCGCAACACCACACATAACGCCAGAATATTTACTGACGGAGTTAGATTACAATATCATCGAATATTTAAAGAAAATATGAGCTAACATCTCATTATTCGAGTTGTGAAAATTGACATCTCAGCGTGAGCTAATAGCCAAAGCCTTTTCTTTTTCCCCTGTCCCTGTTAAACTTGTCGCGTCAAACAAGGGAAATCCGGTAGGCCGATCCCCAACTGTGGTCGACCTCCAAGCTATAGTAAATGTCGCCAACACTAACTCAAGAGGCTCAACTCCCCCATTCCTCTTAACCTTTGAAATTTTTAATTTCAACATCCACAACTACCTCGTCGACTTCGGCGCATCAACTAATGTTATGCCCTGGTTGGTATGTAAGAAACTGAATATTCAACCAGAGAAAACCAACGACAAAATTCCAACTTGACAGGTCTCAAGTCCCAGTGGTAGGAGAATTAAATAATGGTCATTAGGTTGTCTTTTGATTCCTGAGTGCTCCAGTGCATTGACATAATCATCGTAGACATCCCAAAAGCTTACGGTCTTCTTCTCAGCAGAGATTGGTTTTTCAAGTTGCAGGGCTACTTCGCCAGAGATTGGTCTCACTTATGGCTGCCTTACAAAGGAAGGAATAACCATATCATGGTAAATACTGAGCTTTGTATGAAGCATACTATTACCGACCTTGAAAGCTCTAATGAACCAAGTAGTTATGCACAACAAGATCTATGAGTATGCCTCGTCGAATCTTCATTCGGGTGCTATCAGCCTCAAACCTGAACCGTTTCCCCGGATGCCTAGATTGAACTCCCCATGCAAACCCCAAGCTGAAATGATGCAATTTTTTCCTTAAATTTATACACGTCAAGTTTACCTTTCCCTGACACAGAGACCTCGATGTTGTACTATGACAGTTAAAAAACCCATGATGCAGCAGGGGTTGGATGCATCCTGCTAAATCCAAAAGGAGATAGATTTTTGATCTCTTTCAGGTTAGAATTCCAATGTACCAAAAACACTGCTGAATACGAGGCATTGGTGCTTAGCCTAAAAAAGGCTATCAAGTTAAGAGAAGACTTCCTAAAAGTGATTGGGGATTTGGAAATCATTATGAGACAGGTACACAATAGCATCCATTGTTTGTCTCCACATTTAAAGAACTACCAACAAGAGGTATGGTGTCTCATAAATTATTTTAAAGCTTTCAATATCATGTTTGTTCGTAGGTATAACAATGTTGCTGCTGATACTCTAGCTAATGCTGCAACTAGGTTCACACCCCTTAGAGATGTTTTTTCTATTGAAATTATGTATAAACCAATAGTACCAAATAATGTAGCTAACTTGCACATGTTCAATGATGACCAATAGATTTTGGAATTCATAGCAAATGCGGAAGTATTCAAAGAGGCGACTATCGATGAAGAGGAACATGAGAAATAATTACAATATGAGGTGGATTCCCAGAAAGGAAATACCTTACTGAAAGGGGTGGTGTCATTTGAAAAATTGTTCGACCTTTAGAATCGTTTCAGAGGTCTGCCAAATGCCAAGACGCATGGTCCTACTCTCTTGCATGGGAAAATCAATCTCGGGACTGAGTTTGACCCCAAATATGTTAACATGGGAATGGAGTGCACCCCAGAGGAAAGACAGGCGTTCATCAATTTATTTCGAATGTACCGTGATGTCCTTGCTTGGACTTATGATGACCTGAAAGTGTATTCTACTTGGATTATTCAGCATGTTATTCCTACCAGAGAGGGGGTCAAACCATTTCAGCGTAAATTGAGGAAGGCGCATCCTGCCTTAGAACCCCTCATACAAAAGGAGTTAAAGAAATTGTTGGATTCCCACATTTTTTCAAAGTCAGACACTTGACATGGATATCTAGCCTGGTGCTAGTAAGCAAAAAATCTGGAGAAATACGCATATGCGTTGATTTTCGGAACCTTAATCAGGCATCAGAAAAAGATAACTACCCTATTCTATCCATGGAGAAAATCCTTCAAACTATCTCAGGATCCGAGGTCTTTTCTCTATTGTATGCATTCTCCGGTTACAATCAGGTCTTGGTGTCAGAACCAGACATGATTAAGACAACATTTCGAACGAAGTGGGGAACATTCGCTTTTCGTCGTATGCCATTCAGACTCATAAATGTTGGGGAAACTTTCGAGAAAGCTATGGATATCTCTTTTCAAGGGTTAATGGGTCAGAGTGTGGTGGTCTACTTAGACAATGTCACCTTTTTTTCAAAAAGAAGAAATGACCATCTCCAACACTTGAAACAGATTTTTGAATGATGCCGGAAAATGGGATCTCTCTCAATCCTATGAAGAGCATATTTGCAGTTTCGGAAGCCAACCTACTGGGCCACGTCATCACTAAGAAAGGGATCACCATCGATCCCGACTGCATGAAAGCCATACCACAAATCCCTCATCCAAACACCAAGAAAGGTATGCAATATTTCATTGACAAAATTAATTTCCTGCGTAAGTTTATTTCAGATTTTGCACAAATTGCCAAACCTCTACAGAACATGATAAAGAAATATACAGTTTTCAAATGGGATCGGGAAGAAAATGAATCTTTTGATTGGATTAATTCAGCTATCGTGGAGGCACCTTCCCTCTCAAGCCCCGATTTCAGGAAAGATTTTATCTTGTAGACTTTCGCTTCATATTCATCACTTGTGGTGGTCCTCAACCAAAAGGACTGTGATCATGATGAATGTGCTATGTCATTCATGAGTACAAGACTTCAAGGGGCAGAGCTAAATTATCTAGACATTGATAAGCAGTCTTATGCTATCTATAAAGTAGTGAAACACTTCAGGCCGTACATCCTGAAGAATGATGTCACTGTGATGGTTCCCCATCTTTCTGCTAGATCCCTCTTTGTACAACAAGAATTGGGGGAGAGAAGAGCAAATTGGGTGACATCCCTCCAAGAATATGACTTAGAATTTAAGCCCTCCAACAATTTAAGCCCTCCAACACTGTAAAAGGGCATGGTCTTTCTAAACTGACCACCAAAGCCACGGATCTACAGGACATGGAATCTGACCCATTGGCCTAGGAAACAGAAGGATGGGAGCACGAGATCGAAATGTATCACAACGAACTCCTTGGCTCACACGACTCCTCATCATGGTATGCCAATTTAAAACAATACCTAGTACAGGGGTCTTTACTTGAAGTAATGTTCGCTAAATAGAGAAGAGCCATCAGACTTAAAGCAGCCTCATATCAGATGGACCAAGGGAACCTTTTCAGGAGGCATGACCTTGGTGTGTTGCTAAGATGTGTAGAATACAATGAAGCCCAACGGGTGCTGAAATATCTACATGATAGACCGACAGGAGGTCAGTATATGGGCGACACCACGACACACAAGGCTACGCAGGCAGGTTTCTATTGGCCCACTCTATTCAAAGATGCTCATGCCTATGTACAAAAGTGTCTGATCTGCCAAAAGCATGTAGGGAGGCAGGCAAGGTCATCGCTTCCCTATAACCCATAGCACTAGAGGAACCTTTTCAACATTGGGGTCTGGACATCATAGGAGAGATCATCCCTAACTTGTTAAAGTAGCATAGGTACATACTCACGGCCACTGACTATTTCACCCAATGGGTAGAAGCAATCCCATTACTAAGAGTTAACGACAATGAGGCAATATCTTTTATCAAGTTGTACGTCATGGACAGGTTTAGTGTTCCAACCTCTTTTGTTTTTTATAACGCTACTTACTTCTCATATTTGAAATTATAAGGTTTCGCTCTATAAAATAACATAGTGTTAAAACATTCAGCTAATTACTAACCCCAAGGAAATGGTTTGGCAGAATCAACCAACAAGAACCTCATTCATATTATCAAGCAAACCCTGCTCTCGCAGCAGAAGAATTGGCACAATGCCCTCAGTAACGCTCTTTGGGCTAACCCGTCACTCCCAAAAACTCAATAAGCACATCTCCGTATTTCCTGGTCTACGGGAAAGAAGCCATCCTACTCCCCAATCTGCATCTCCTTGCCCTTAGGCTAGCCCAAGAGTCGCAAGGCACCCCTTACCCAACTATACAAATTCGGATCGATACCATGGTAAAAATAGAGGAAGAAAGGTTCAAAACTAAGGAGAAGTTCGCCATTCACCAAGCCCAGATCAAAAGATGGTTCGATCGGAAATCTGCAAGGTCCCACAAATTTGAGGTAGGGGACCTCATGCTCAAATGGGATCGGTCTGACGAGGACAAAGGAAAACACACAAAATTTCAACTTTGTGGGTAGTTCCATTCCAGATTGTAGAAAAAAAATGTCATCACACTTTCAAATTACGAACCCTGGGAGGATGGGTGGAACCCCTTCCAGTGAACAGCCATGACCTCAAACGTTACTTCACCTAGCAAACATAGAGTTGCTAGTCCCACCTTGTAATATAGTCTACCATTGCTTTCATAGATAGTTGTCATTTACTGTCAGTTAGTTTTAGTTGCTGGTTTAATTGTTGTCTTTTAGAATAAAGTAGAGATGGTAGGTTAAAGTTAAAAAAACCCTACACTTGGATCCCTCAGATGCTCTCTGGATCCGTTAACGGACCAAAGCGTAAGTCACAACAAGAATATAATAAGAAGGATTGGTAATGATCGGGAACTCGATGGCATACACATGTCCTCATTCACACCCACATCTATTTAATATCCCCACTACTCACATGGTCAAAATTCTTGAAGTCGTTCTAGCTCACCTGTAGTCCTAGGAATGAAAGAGAAAATGAAGAAGCTAGCAATGAGTATACACATATCCCAGGAAAACAATAAGGACTATGAAAAGCCATAAACAACGTCTTTGCAAGTCAAATAATTTGGGATCCCTTGTAAACCCAAGTTTTAATGCCTTCATTAAATAAGTGCATATATGCAAAGGCAATATAAGTTCTCATCAACACCTATAGCTTTTCACAATAAGGGCTAAAGGACTGAGAAAGGCTTCCTACGGAAAGAGGTGAAGCAATGACTCCGTTGGGGTACTGACTAGGCTTGTTGGCAGAAAAGTAATGTTTGCAATTTCTAGGTAGTGACTCCGCTGGTGTACTGTCTAGGCTCGCTAGCAGCGGAGAAACACCAGAATACCATGACCACTATACTGAGAATACTTTAAAACTTATGCAGTAACTTTAGTTTTCCCTTTTGGGCCCAAGGCAGCAGGAGGTAACACCCTATTGCATGTGCAAAGATCATGTAAAAAAAATCGGGACAACTAACCAAGTTTGAAAAGGGGACCCAGAATACCATCAATGGGACCCACAGTCCAATGAAACGATATTTGCTCAAGTCCCCTTAAGTGAGGCCCATAAACGTTAGAGATCCTGGGTTCTTCTAGGGAATCACCAATTGTTGTAGCTATTGCAACAACACCTCCAGAAATCTGGGTAACCATTAAATTTTTGGAGCCCCTACATCAAGCCTAAGCTTCGGCCCCGTCAGGTCCTCCCCGAAGGTTCGTCGGTGTCAGTAAACCTGAAGAAAATCCAATTTTTTGGCTAAGTTAATCCAAGTCACAAGTTCATGAGATAGACCGGGTCACATAGTCGGAACGCGACTATCGCCTCTACCTGTGACCACAACAACCTTTGCGACCACCACGACTCGCAGATCGCAAGGTCACATAGTTGCACTTCCAACTACTCAACTATCTTGCGACCCTGCGACCGTCTGAGTTGCAAAGTCACCTTAATTATCATCAGGCAGTTGTGCGACTATGCGACTATGTGACTCCACGACTTGCAAAGTCGCACCTCCTATTCACACATTCCAACCTGACCTCACGACTCATGCGACTTCGTGAACGAGTCACAAGGTTGCAATATCCACACTCTTGACCCTCATGACCTCTGCATGTGCGATGATTTTATAAATAGGAGGGAACCCTGGTTGCATTTGGAAAGGCTCTGGTTGTTGCAATGGAAGCCAGAAATCTCTCCGACCTGACTTCGCACACGCGTCCGACTCCGGTAAGTAATGGTCCTCCCTCCTGCAATGACTATTTTCTTCCAAATGTCACTGAATACACCTCCTGACCTATCGCTTACCTCCCACCCTAGGGTTTAACCCTTTAATTATGTTTCCTTTCCGTTTTTTCTTCATAAATTACCCTAGCCTTTCCCCGTTCCTCCACTCAGAGTTTCAGGTTTTCCTTGCAATTGATCCCCATCATTAGATCAAGAACCCGAAGTTCCATCCTTCTAAAAATGACCCCGGTCTCCCGAAGTCATTCAGGGCCTTCTCTAAGCCAATCTAAGCCATAGTCGCACGCAATGCAACCACGATACCCTTCCCCTCATGACTTCACGACTCCACGACTTTGCGGCTCCTCTTTCCCACGACCTCCTACCGTTTGCAACCTGCGACCACCACCCGATGTGCGATCCATGAACTAATTTTGCACATCCAACCTTGTGGTTGCATCCGACCCTTGACTTCAGTCACACAGTCGCATTTTCAACATCAGATACCGTGCGACTCGCTTATCCCTGCGAACCTCCTTTCACCAGCTAAGTTTTCCTTTTTTGTGTTTTAATTTATTGTCATGCCCTCTCTCTCATCGTGGGATTGCGTGTTTGACATTCCAAGTGACGTTGAGCCCGATTGCATATCCATTTCTTCGTTTGAAGATGAGACAAGTCACTCGACTACTAAAACAGTTCAAGGCACGTTAGGAAGCGGGGCATGGGAAACCGATCCAGATGAACAACCACCTATCTTTACAGACACAACTTGCAACATAAATAAAACCATCAAGCTCTCTTGGTATGAGATATACGAAGAATTTGCTAAGAGGGATATCCCAGAAACACAGGAGGACTTCCAAGAATATATCAACGTCAAAAGGTCAAGATTACATAAAGTAGCGGCTCATTCACCAATATTCTCGTGTTTTGAGATCATCGAATGGGTATTGCAGTGTACAAGAACAAACGACTAGATGATTAGGGGTCATGATGGAGCACCTATAGCCACCATTGCTTCGACAAACATCAGCACCTACTAAAAATTGCCTGAAAGGCAGCAGATTTTTAACACCAAGTGGCTCGCGAGATTCACTACCACGTTGAAAGACATCTTGAGGGATTGGTGGAAAGAACCTGCGAAATTTCGAGTCAGGACAGACCAAGCCTACAAGAGAGAAGGGCTACATAGAGTATATCATTTAATCACTGCAATGATGTGCCAACTATATTGAAAGACAGATTGTGATGTGTTTTATGGCATGTGGGTCCCACTCATGTATGTTGTTCCCACTCAGGTAATTATTTTTAATTGGGCGAGCATCCTATCATCATCCTTGAGGACCAACACAGCTACCGCCCAAAGCCCACCACTTGAGAAACCTCCAGAATTATATATGTCTTCATACCTCATTGATGTTGTCTATTCGAGGTGCCACTTTGAGCACTGGAGCTGCAATTGGGACTCATCAATATCCCAACTCGTCCACTTCCACTACAAAGTCTTTTGAGACACAGCTTATAGAGCCATGTTGGATATAAAATCTAAAACACTTATCATCCCATTATACCAACTGTTGTTCCAGGAAAATCCACCTTGCATGTCAAAGAGTGCCATGAGGACCGTGGTTAAAGTAGCTCATTGGTTCCCTATCGATGAAGGAATGATCATCAAGGTGTTTGGTACTCATAAAGCTTCGCGCGCTCTGCACAAGTTCATCATAGATAGGACTCTTGTACGAGAGGTCTGCTACCAGATGACACAAGGTTTCTCGAAGGTGTTGAAAAAAGGTAAGAAGAAACCTTGGCCGCCTTTCCCTCTCACTATTGGAGCGTACGTAGTAGAGAAATTCGAACAGGTAGAAGCGGAAGCTGAAGAACTAGAGGGGAGCCATTTCATGACCCTAAATTACAGAACATGTGACCCCGAGAAGGTCGTAGCTGCCCACTATAAGAAGGCGAAATTCAGTTGGTCGTACGCCCACACTAGGAAGGATTTCGAGGATGGAATTAGGAACTGGTATAACCCCACAAGGGAGATCAACCCCAGTGAGTAGCAGGCCATAGAAGATGATTTCCTAGATGATTTCCAGGATGATGTAAGCCTTAGAGAAAGAACATTAAAGGGAGTTGAGACATCACGGAAGCGAAAAGGAAAGGAAGTGGAAGACCCTCTAAGCGACAATGAGGAAGAGGAAGCTACGCTCACACAAATATATGCAAAACTAGCAAGAAAGAAGCGAGAGCTAAAGAGGTGAAGAGAACTAGAAAGAAAAAAATCGCACGAATCTGATGACCAAAAGCAGGATGAGATAGAGAAGAAAAGGCAAGAAGACAAGAAAAGGTGGCAGGAAGAAGAAAAGAGACCATAGTATGAGATAGAGAGAAAGAAGGAAGAAGAGGCCAAAAAGCAGAGACAAGCAGAAGAAGATGTGAAGAAAAAACAAGAGGAACAACAAAGATTAGAACATGAACTGAAGAACAGGAAGGAATAGCTAGAAAGGCAACATGCACTAGAAAAAAGAGAAAAGAGGCAACAGGAGGAGGAGCTTAGGGAAAACAGGGAGAAGGAAGTTGTAGTAAATGAACAAGGCGAGATGAGCAAGGTGGTTGACTCAAGCTCAGGACAAAGCGAGCTTCCTCCTTTGGATGTACTTCGCGTTACTCCCCTCACTGGTGGACACTTTCCCCTCCGAGAGCTAGGCATCTCAGAAGATCAAGATGAAGAGGTTCTAGATCTGACTAAAATCGCATTTGATGAAGTAAACCTAAAACATTTACAGGAGAGGAAGAGATCCTGCAGCCGAAACCTAGCTGACCCATTGTTGGTAACTATGGTAACAGATGTCATGCCAAATATCACGTTTAACCCTCAAATGATCGCCTTCACCGATATAGCATTCGTGGCTGCCACAGAACACAACATAGCCTAGATGAGTAAGTATATTGTAGATTTGCAAAACAGGTTATACGCATTCGAGCAAAGGGCCAGCATTGCAGAACAAGGGAAGAGAAATATGGAGGAGGAAAACATGACACTCTGCATGTTACAAACAAGATTAGATGATTTCCAAGTAGTAGTCAAATCATAAATAGAGATCCAGGGGGAGACTCTGGCAGTAGTGTATGAAGAAATGGCAAAATTGCACCGCACTATAGCTCCCATAGTGACCATTCAAAATCACTCAAAAGAAAGGGTTTCCATGCTCAAATAGGCCATGATCGCCTTAGATAAAATACATGAGCGGTCTGAAAAATATCCCGAAGACCCGGTAGTAGTTCCCAGGAAGGATTGGATTGCTATGCAGAATACTAGGGTCTAGATTTGTATCAAGGTGCAGTCCAGAGAAAAATTGGCTAAAGATGCGGAAAGGGTGTTGGCTTCCTACAGAGAATTTTTCAGCAGTCTAGAATCAGTGATCCAACTGCATGGGTCCCCTTTTATAGGAAAAATTGTACAGGTAAGAAATAAGGAGGAGATCAATAATGAGGTGCAAGCATTCATGGACACATATAGACAAGTCGCCCGCACTCGAGATATGCCAATCTCAAGAAAAAATATCAAGCATTACATTCAGAACTAGTGAGGCTCTACACCAAGATGGGCACCTTGAAAAATCATATACGCGCCAAGCGAAATACCCTTATCCTGGACGCACTGGAGTGCCTACACCAACGTGATGAAGGCCAATCACAAACCTCTCCCATCGCGGTAGAATACAACATATGGCACACTTACCTGACAGAAAAGCTGGGGCTCAACATTTCGAAACTTGCCATCTACAGATTAGTCAACTAGGATAATATTCATTTTTGTTTTGTGTACTATGATAGCACAAAATACTCTATGAACGGGAAAGGTCACGTAGAATGCCAAGAGTCATTTGGTTGGTGAAAGGTCACTAGGAAGTCCAAGATTCAAGAGTAGACCAAAGGTATCTCTCATCCTATAAATGTAACCTCATGCCTCATTTCTAAGGGCTTTTTGTGGAGGACTACTTTGGAGATTCATAGACATATTTCTTGAGAGAATTTATGTCCTTCTAGTCAATACAGTAGTTAATTGTACATTTTCACTATTGAATGATTCAAGTATCTCTGTGCTTGTGCCATGAGTATTTTTCTCACTTAATGGATCGAATGTTCCCAAAAGCTATTTGATGTGTGGTGTCGCCACATTCTGTTTCGCACTCCAAATCTAGTTTTGTTACGTATGAATGGTATTTGGTGTACTCACTCTATACTCATGCTAATGAACTATTTCTTTGGGTATTAGTATAATTTGTTTTTTTTTACTTTACAGTTATGTAAAGTGATAGGTGGTTGATTGTTGTAAACTAATTTTGCAATCGTTAAGCATTATTTATCTAGTATGCACAAGTATTATCTAAAGTCCTGCTAAAAGTAACTTTATGTGAGATTGTGTGGTTTACCTTTTTCTATTCATGGTATATAAATGGTACATGATATTTGTGAATTATTCTCTTCTATTTATTAAATCTCATACATTCTATTAATTTTATATCATATCTTCGTCTAAAGCTAGCTCCACAAAACTGAACGATAGCTGGGCCTACATACTAGAAGGGATATCCAATACACTCGGTGCAGGCTCTAGTTGGGAACCTACACCAGAGAGATCCCCTTGACTGTTGGTGGTAAATTCTAGCCCATCAACACTCTGGATGACGTGGAGTTAAGGATTAAGAAACTCTCTAATGGAAAAGTCGGGGATATTGAAAGCTACCTAGCTGAAATTTCACAATTGGAACGTCGATCCTCATCCCTCATATTCACAAGTTTCTCAATTTCCAAGTTTAACATAGCTTCCCTAAACCTTGGACACAAAGCGTAATTATATCTATATTTAAGGGTGGGGATAAAAATATTTCCTCTAATTATAGGACCATTTTGATTACTCACAACTTAGCCAAACTATATGGGTTCATTTTGGAAAACATTATTAGTGTATGGCTTAAAAGCCATGGTAAAAGAGCTAAAAGGTATGATGGTTTCAGAAGACATCACGCAACTATTGAAAATCATTCCACTCTTAGGATCGTTGTCAATGAATCTCACAATAGTAAAATTGATCTCTTATACCGTTCTTTTGACTTTAGAAAAGCTTTCAACATGGTCCGGCATGATAAGTTATGGAAATGACTCGAAGAGATAATGTTTCCTATTGATTTGGGGGTTGTTGTGATTCAACTATATGAGAACATTGTTTCCAAGCTTAAGACCACCATGGGTTGGTCTAAAGAAGCTAAATGAAATATTGAATTTATGCAGGGGTCTCCCCTATCCCCTGTGTTTTTTGGGATTTACATTGATAAGCTAGAAGAGTATTTAGAAGCTGCATGATGTGTTGGCCCTAAGCTTGCTGGTATGGTCATTACTCTGGCTCTTTATGCTGATGATATTGTTTTTCTATCCGGAAGCCATGAGGATCTTGAAAAACAACTTAAAATACTCCATTATTACTACTCTAAGATTTGTATGATTGTTAATACCAACAAGACTAAAGTCACGATAATTAAATCCAAAAAGATCAGCTATGACAATTTCATCTATGATACCAATTACATGGATAAGGTTTCTTCATACAAATATTTAGGTATTGACATTCACCATCGCCTCAACTAGGATTATAGCATTGAGAAAAGGATTATTGGAGGATGGGAAGCTTATTATGAGCTTCAAAGCAATTTCAAGACAACGAATCTTTGGGTTTAGAGTAAAAAAAAGTTCCTTTTCGAGACTATGGTCACCCTTGTTATTTTATATGGATGTAAGGTTAAGAGTTGCATTATATGGAGAGAATTGTGGAGGAAGATCGAGTTTATCCAAAACCAATTTATAACCTATAACCTCAATATTAAATGTAATACTCGTTATCCCATCCTCTTTACTGAAGCGTGCATTTACCTCATTGAAAGCATGGCTATGTTTCACAATCTGATGTATAAGAAGAAGGTTTACAACATGGAAACTCAGAGGTTCATAAAAATTGCTTCTAACTCTAGCCAAAATCTCTTCCTCTAGCTCAAGCGTGGTGGCACAAGGATGCCCAGTCTTGGCTTGAATATTGGGGGTTATAGGAGGAGATCATCTTCAAGAATAAAGATAATATTGAGAATACTATTACTTCCAAATTCGAGGACAAATTGTGGGATGATAAGGATAGAGGGGAAAATGATGAAAATGAGAATTTGGGGATGCCCAAAATCCTAATTCCTTTAAAAATTTCGATCCTGGACCTGTGGGTTATGGCCCACTAAGTCCCGTCGGAAGCGATTTATATTAAATATCGATTATCCCTTTAACCCAAAACAAGCATGCACTATGAATATTCAAACCTCGCCGCCCCAAGGTAATACAATATATATACATATATATATAAGCCAATAGTAGATATAATATATATAAGATATAATATATTTACTATAGTAGTAATAAATATATAATATAGATACTATATAATATATAATAATGATATATATAGATATATATATATATATTATAATATATATATATGATATGATATAATAGTATAATAGATAATAGATATATAAGAATAGATATATATAGTATATATATAATATAATATATATATTATATATATATAATATAAAATTTATATAATTATAATTATCCTCTGCTTTTGCGGCATCAAGCACATACCGCTCACACCATCTTTATCCACGACAATGATCTCACCATGCCTCACCTCGCATTCGTAGCTCGCCTCAATAAGGTCCCCGTGCACGTCTCAGAGGCAAAGACCACAGCCCCATTCTTGCGCCTTCCCATGACCATGGGTTGAAACCCGTGCGGGTTGCACATGGTCGCCAACTTATCCTCTGTTATGAAAACCAGAGAAAAAGCATCCTCCAACAAGCTGCAAAATAAAAGAATCTGCCTTTGACTGTATCGGAGCTAGTCTTAAAGATTGAGCCCAGGTCCTCAAGCCAGCTTTTGAGCTCCTTATAATTAACAAAATTCCATAGTGTGAAACGCCAACAGACCCGAACCTATAGCCGCCATGGAGGGCTGAACATTCCTCACCATAGAAATTAACGTATAGATTAAACTACAAAATCCATAAATTAACACAATTGAAACACATGAATTACTCAATCATAAAACACACATAAATGTACACACATACACTGAACCCAAGTTTACATATTACACAAAACGGTTACAAAATTAAGGCATTTCAGCCTTAAAACGAGCTCAAGCTCGGCTACATCTTGACACTCACGAAATTCCTCACAGAATAGAGATATCTCTCACACCCTATCACATTACATTTATATAAGATGCATTAGGTAGGATCGATCAGATCTTCTCCTAGTTTTTCTAAAATGAAAGCTCTCCAAAAAACGTGCATGGTTGTTAACAGTAGGAAGTCTATCGAGACATATCCACTTTAAAGCTACTTTAAATTTATCTGCTTTAAATCCACTTTAGCTCTGTTTTTCTGCTTTAAAACAGACTTTCCTCTATTCTGATCCTCTGGTCCACGTTTGCTTGCTTTGGTGCTGCTTGCTCTTGCATCAGACTCCCGAGGCACAAAAATTTATGATCTCCTGGTCATATGTTTCTCCTGGTCTTCATAATATCTTTAACTTGTGAGCTGCAATCTACCTCTGCAACAGCAAGTCCTCCTTGCTGCCTCTTACCTCACCAAGCTCTCCTCTGGACTTGGTCTTTTGGTAACCGCTCTAGGCTATTGCAATCTTCTCACCTTCCTCTGCTACTACCTACACAAAATATAAAGACCATACCTATTCATACTTTATCAAGAACTATACCTCCTTCCGCAGAATCCTTTTCTCGCTCCGATACCACCTGATGAAAATGAGAATTTGGGCTTGCCCAAAATCCCAATTCCTTTAAAAATCTCGATCCTAAACCTGTGGGTTATGGCCCACTAAGTCCCGTCAGAAGAGATTTATATTAAATATCGATCATCCCTTTAACCGAAAACAAGCATGCACTATGAATATTCAAACCTCGCCGCCACAAGGTAATACAATATATATATAGCAATAGATAAATCCTCTGCTTTTGCGGCATCAAGCACATACCGCTCACACCATCTTTATCCACGACAATGATCTCACCATGCCTCACCTCGCGTTCATAGCTCGCCTCAATAAGGTCCCTGTGCACGTCTCAGAGGCAAAGACCACGGCCCCATTCTTGCGCCTTCCCATGACCAGGGGTTGAAACCCGTGCGGGTCGCGCACGGTCGCCAGCTTATCCTCTGTTATGAAAACCAGAGAAAAAACATCCTCCAACAAGCTGCAAAATAAAAGAATCCGCCTTCAACTGTATTGGAGCTAGTCTTAAAGATTCAGCCCAGGTCCTCAAGCCAGCTTTTGAGCTCCTTATAATTAACAAGATTCCATAGTGTGCAATGCCAACAGACCTGAACCTGTAGACGCCATGGAGGGCTGAACATTCCTCACTATAGAAATTAACGTATATATTAAACTATAAAATCCATAACTTAACACACTCGAAACACATGAATTACTCAATCATAAAACACACATAAATGTACACACATACACTGAACCCAGGTTTACATATTACACAAAACAGTTACAAAATTAAGGCATTTCAGCCTTAAAACGAGCTCAAGCTCGGCTACATCTTGACACTCACAAAATTCCTCACGGAACAGATCTCTCTCATCCTATCACACTACACATATATATACAAGAAGTGTTAGATTGGAAGTATTGATCCTATCCTTGTTTTTCACCAACTAAAGACGCATGCATGACAGATAAGTATCCCTTATCTGCTTTAAAGCCACTTTAAATCTATTTTAAAACTTATCCACTTTAAATCCGCTTTTAAGTTTGTTTTTCTGTGTTAAAGCAGACTTTCCTCTGTTTTTCTCCCTTCGTTCAGCTTCGCTGGTCCACGTCTTCATCGCTCCACTTGGATTTTTATTTGATTAAGAAAAGGGTGAGATGCACCTGCATCAAAAACAAATGTGAGTCATCATGTCATATAATAGGAAAGGAACTTCATTACAGTTGCACATAAGAACCGAACCATGGACTGTTCGAAACATAAAATAACCAGGACATTTGCTGTTTATATCTGCAGAAATTTCTTCCAACAAATTCCATCTGAAACCCCAATCATCTTCAAAGTAGTCAATTCTTCGTTCAACACATGGTTGACCAAATTGGAAATGATCTAATTCTTCAATTGACCATACAGAAGTGGAGCCGTCATTGATAAGGCATATCAATTGATTCATGTATATTGCTAATGACATACAACGTATGTCACTGATTGGAACAAATGAAAGACACCACTCATTTTTTATTACGTCAAACCAGTAGATTGTATACCCATACCGAGGATAATAGTCACACTCCTTATCTAGATACATCCAAAACAATTTACTTTTATAAAACACTACATTCTTAGGGGGTGAAGTGCCACCAAATGGAACAACAACCTTTTGCCATACCCTATCAATACTACTACAAACATAAAATTTAGACTGCATTATATCATACATATGTTTTAGAACAACCTAGTCATATTTTCTGCTACTTACATTTTCCAATAATGAAAAGAATCCTTGGTCTCCAGTTCGTATTGGCCCTATGTTTTTAAATACCTTTGTAAATGGATTCGTCACAAAATAGTTGTGTGTTTGGGAGCATTCTGTTGCTAAGGATAAAACCACCATTTGTCCAACAATACACTCTACTTTGTATCTTGAATCGAATCGCAAATGAAATTGACATATGTGGCCATTTTGATTAAGGTGTTGAGAAACAAAACAATTGTCTTCACTATTGAGGAAAGGAACGAGAAATCTAAATTCATTCGTAGAGACATTATTGCAACATAAAAAGAAGGAAGGGTTTTGCAAAGCATTCTTCCATTTTTTACAAACAATGCTAAATTTTATCACAACCGATAAAGGGAGCCACAGGAAGACAAGTTCAAGAACTTCGAATGGAAGACAACTCCAAATAACTGGATCCATGATGAAACAATGAAATCACCTAACCGTAAAAAACACATTTGATATCAACAAAACAATTTAATGTTGAATAAAATTAAAAGTCACATACATACATAATTTACCATACACAATTTTCCATTTTTTCAGGGATAAAAAATGTTAATGGTTGTGTAAGGGTGAAAGTTTAACTAATAAAAAATAGTTGGGGAACAACTTGGTTTTTTTCTAGATTCAAGATCACATGGCTACCTGTTTTGTATAGTAGTGAATTTATTTTAGTTATATGTTTTAATTATGTATGTAATGTGAATCATAATGAACTATTTGTCAATTTTTATTAGCTCTAATAACCACCTAAATAAGGAGTAGTCTTTAAGGTGTAATAGCCACCTAAATAATCTTTGGTTGGAATTTGACAAAAAAAATTGACTCAATCATAATGAATCCAAAAATATCAAATTAAAATTATATTACTAAATTTCTAAAGCAACATATTAGTATGTATTAATTTTTTTCATATTCAGAATTAATCTAAAATCATTTTACTTATTTAGTAATAAAACAATAGATTGTTAATATGATAAGATAATCCTTGTAATGGACTGCATTAATATCACAACCTAAGCATTCCAATGAACTACATTAATATCTACATGATTATGATTATGTGGTATATGGGGGTTAAATTAATAAATATTAGGAAGTTTAAATAATAAAAAATGTAATATGTTTATGTTTGTGAGATTTTTCAATGTAAGTGTATATATTTATAACTTTTTTAATTAATTGAATTTCTTAATATTTATTATTAAAATAGTATTTCTTACTTAACAATGTCATTTTTAACATTACACTAATCATAATAGTTATAATTTAAATGTTCATAACCATTAAGAAAATGTGTTTTCTAAAACAATTAATTCTATATGTCTCCACAATTTTTAAAAAAATATTGATATATAACTTGATCTTAATGGGTTGTCTAACAAGTAGATGTTAACGACCTTTTGGTTGGAACTAACTACATTTTACTTGTGATTCCAAACAATCTTTACTCAAGTTTACCTGTAATTCCAAAGAATTATCAACAAATTAAAAATAATAGAAAATCTAAAAACATATGAATTTAAACATGAATTAAGTAATGTGTTTAAGGTTTCTTTTAAAAAAAATTGAAAAGGTTTGTTTAAGGGATTACAAATCATCATGAATCCAAAATTGAAAAGATTTTTTTTAGGAATTACGAATCATTATGAATCCAAAAATATCATTATTCTCTTATATAATTATATTTTCTATTTCTTTAAAAAAGAAATGTTTAAGCCATTCTCGAAACAATGGTGCCACATAGTTAATTTATAGTGAACAATTATAGTGAATAATTAATTAGGTTAATTATGAGTAATTTAAATATATCTACGAATAATATAAACTTATTCATAAAGTAATACGAATATAAAGACAATATTGAGATGAAAAAAAAACTCAAAACAAACTACAAAATTACATTTGATAAAACAACTCTACCTAATCTTATGTTATTTATTTAGGTAAATCAAGTGCAACTTCCACACACATTTTTTTTTTTAAATATGAACAATGGATGTCATAAATCTATATATTATTTCATTTTCATGCTTCATAATAGAAAAACACAGAGTTAATCAAAATCATGGTCTCTTCTATAAATGCCATTGTTTGTTTCTGATTTAAATCCTAGCTGTTGCATCACTGATATTAGATCGAAAAAGTTTATTTACATGGTTTTGGTCCTATAGGCGAAAATCCATGTTACACTAACTCTTGGCACAAACACTTAGCAGATCTGAAATCCGAACTTGAAATGTTATACACAGAACTTTTCTAACTTGTCGGGTCTGTGAACCATTACCTATTGCATCATAAGTTTGTTTAAGAGGAACACAGACCCCAAGCCTTCACAAGTTGTGATTAGTAACTGCCGACATATCGCATCGGAACATTTGATTTGGGCAATAAGGCCTTAAGCCGGGGGAAAGCAGCGATTGTCGATAAGCGATCGACACGATAAATCACGTCAGGACTTTAACAAAGGGAAGCTCTAGATGAAGAGCCTTGTGACTTGCAACTTACGATGATGCAATTTAATCTAGACCGTTAGTTTAGTTAGATCGTGATATCCTGCGAACCACAGACATTTCTATGTATAAAGTGCAAATGCATTATTTTGGCCTTGTTCCAAAGGCATTCCGGTTCTAAAAGCAAAAGGCAAAATTGTGTAAGAAGGCTCAACAATGGGGTGATTCTCGAGATTTCTTAAGCCGCTATTTTTGCCTATGTCAATGACATTAATGACATAGTGAATGGATCAGTAATTGCTTCATAAATAAACACCAAGATACACTACAGCTAGACTTATGGCCCACTAAGAAAAACTGAAACGATTGTAACTTTAGGGATTTTAATAACAATGAAAGATGAAAAGACCATGAAAGTTTGATGGTAAACCATATATAAAATAATGATTCATAATCCCTAAAACATATTTTCCCAATTAATGACATTAATGATAGAGTGAATGGATCAGCAATTTCCTCATAAATAAATGTCGAGACACACTATACATAGACTTATGGTCGGCTAAGAAAAACTTAAACCCTTTCAGCTTTAGGGATTTTAATAATAATGAAAGACCAAAATACCATGAAAGTTTGATGGTAGACCATATATCAAATAACCAATGTGTAGTTTTCCATCATGAAAATTCCAAATTTTCCTGGGTTAAAAATAAGACATTGCTTTCATATGAGTGAAACCAAATACAAAATGCAGAAAGTGGTTTGATAGTATAATTGCAAGTTCTATTGTAATATTCCTTTATTACTTTAACCTAAACATAAAATATGCACCCATTGGAACTCGGTAATTAAAGTCTTATAATATTGATGGTTGGTGGGAGTCTCAATAACATCGGCTTCTCGTAGTGATTCTTCATCCGCCATCAACAAAAACTTTGAGACTTTGAGAGTGTAAATGTGACGTAAGGCATAGTATATATAAAATTATTAGACCATAGCATTTAAAAAAAAACACAACCTAAATAGTGTCTTTTAAGATATGTCGTGCATAAACTATATCCACAGAAATTAAATAAAAAATTATTAAACCATTAAAATTTTTGTTATAGCATTTACAAAAAAAACCAGAACCTTCTCTTTTCTATGGGCTAGTCATATCACGGAGAATTTATACACAATTGATTCCCTTGTTTTTTCTATTTACTAGTCATCTCACTTGAATCGAAGTGGAAAAATATCATGGAAAAAATGTGTAGATACTTGTAAAATGAGATTGTGGCTCTTATTTTCTATCCATTATGAATCCTTCGATCATACTTGATTCTTTGCACCTTCTCCAGAGCTACTTCATTTCCCAAACTCTTGCATTCCTTCTTTACTTCATGTAATGAAATTTAACAACAGAATTTAGGAAATAATTCAATCAGACACCAACTACACGAAATTATCAGAGACAGTTGGGAGAGGGTGGAAATAATTAAAAACGCAATCACTAAGAAAGGGTTTCTCAAATGCTGAAACCTGAAAAAATAGTAGGTAGAGAAAAGGAAGGCTATGAAATATTTGTCACCTTTTTTACTAGATAGAAGCCGAGAGAAGCCCTTCAAATCTTTAGAGTAATCATTCCAGCATTCCAGTAATCCTTCAACAATTCCTACAACTCTAAGTGTTAACAAAGAAATGCATGCATCCACAAACCATTTGATTATAATATATGGAATGGTAATGAATAATAAGTATAGTAAATATTTAATGACAATTTGAAATGATCAAGATGGAGTGGCGGTGTTAGTCTACCGGCCATGGAGTGGGAGAGTTATTTCCATTGCGGATTAATGGAACGATGGGTGGAATGGTGAAATTGATCGACACCTCTTCTTTGGAAAAACACACTTGGAAAATGGTTGAAGAGGCATAAGTTTAAGAATGTGAATAGAAATACGTTTCAGAATCAAGTTTGAATATATGTTTTATAATTTGTTTTAAATATATTTCTCAATGCTAAAAAAACACTTGGCAAATGGTTGAAGAGGCATAATTTTAATAATGTAAACAGACATATGTTTTAGAATCAATGTTGGTTTCAATATATATTTTATAATTTTTTTAAATGCATGTCTCACTAATGAACATACGTGGTTATCAACAAGAGGTACGATAAATTTTTAATAATTCTTTGTAAAAAATTAATTTAAGTATGCTTCAAACATGTGGTTTAGACATGCAAGTAAGCTAGTGGTGTGAATCCTATCCATTGATATAGTGGCAACCACTAGAATATACTCACATCTTTCAATTTACGCCATCCGATCAGAAATATTAATTAAGAAAATGATTAAAGTGACCAACTCCAATAGGAGGGATGCATATTTTTACCATGTTTATTTTTGTCTTTCTAATATTTATATTATCATTTACCAATGTTGGGTTTATAATATTAGTCCCTTGGGTTTAACATTATTTTCTTTAGTTCATAATTCCTTGGGCTTTTAGTATTAATTCTTTAGGTTGATTATTAACTTGGGTTTATAATATTCAATCATGGTCATCTTTATGTTTTTCTTGTGTATTCTTATTATTAACTAATATATATTAGAGTTTATATATTAATATAATATTATATTAATCAATATATATCATAATCTGGTTGTTAATATTTATATAATTATTAATAATGTTAAATGTGTTTCATAATATTTATATAGTTGTTTGACATAGGAAACAGGTGAATACACACAGTGTACACAGATCATGAACAAATTTTATCATCCATATGTATTTTTTAACTCTCTAAGGAGTTAAATCTTCAATACTTAATGATTTAAGGCCCATTTCATAAATCCTTATGTGGAATTCTTTATTAAGGCCCAATTATAATCTAACCCTTCATTCCCTTTCTATCAGGACTTATAACACAACATAACCTTCTTTAACCTTGATATCGGGACTCATTCACCCTTATAAACTTTTGTTAATCCTTATGCCATACATATAACCAATTCCCACACTATAGCTTTGATTATCTCAGACTTAACCACAAAACCCTCTATCACACTTTAATCCATCTATAAACGAATAAATATAAACATATGTGAACTCACCTTTTCCGTATTTTTCAAAGCCTTTGCACAGTTTCCAAGTCTTAGCTTTATCGCTAATCACAATCACTCCTTCACAATAATACTACTCATGAACCCTTCCACTTCCGATTTGCAATAATGTCACGTTTATAAAATCAAATATAATAAACCCGCATCTATAACTTTGTTGGGTCCGCTCCATAAAGTCTTTCTGTGCGCTGCTCCTTTACATCGCGATTTCTGATCTATCAATATCGGCTATCGCTTAATCGGCCCATCGCAATTTCGCAAGTCGGCATTCCATTACCACTATCAATTAACTTACCTGATATGCGATCGGCAATTAGATCTCCCCGTTGATCAACTATGTGATCCAATACTCCACACTTCATCGCATTATCGCAATCGCTCAGGCTTGGGGTTGGGGTTCTTTGTTCCCAGTGCTTTCCTCCTATGCGATATTAAACTCCACTCCACCCTTGCGATCTCATCCTGAGCATTGATCATAAAGGTCCAACGGTTATTGAGCATGAGTGCTTCATTTCTTTTCGCTTGGTTTTTATGCCACTCTTCAATGATTTCTCTATGGTTTTGTTTTTTTTGGGTTTCCTCATCCTTCCGCCATTATGCAATGAAACTCTCTCTTGAGCTTAACTCTGCAGGTTCTTTAATTAATGTCCCTCCAAAACATTATTTGGTTCTTCAAATGAATCCAATGATCCATCTCATTCCTCTGTATTCTTCTCATCTATAACTCAACATAACCTTCTTTAACTTTGATATCCGGACTCATTCACCCTTATAAACCTTTGTTAATCCTTATGCCGCACATAGTACCAATTCCCACACTATAGCTTTGATTATCCTAGACTTAACCACAAAACCCTCTATTGTGCTTTAATCCATTTATAAAAGAATACACATAAACATATGTGAACTCATGTTTACTACCTTTTCCAAGCCTTTGCATCATTTCTAAAGCTTAGCTTTATCACTAATCGCAATCGTTCCTTCGTCGTCATACTACTCATGAACGCTTCCACTTTCGATTTGCAATAACACCGGGTTTGTAAACTCAAATATTATAAACCCACATCTATAACTTTGTCTGGTCCGCTCCCTGAAATCTTTCCATGCATTGCTCATTTACATCCCGATCTCCAATCTATGGCTATGAGCTATCGCTTAATCGGCCCATCGCAACTTCGCATGATGGCATTCCATTATCGTTGTCACTTAACTTACCCGATATGTGATCGGCGATTAGATCTCCACGATTGATCAGCTATGTGATCCAACGGTCCACCCTTCATCGCATTATCATAATTTTTCAGGCTTGGGGCCGGGGTTCTTTGCTCCGACTGCTTTCCTCTGATGCGATATTAAATTCCGCTCCACTCTTGTGATCTCATCTTGAATGTTGATCGTAAAGATCCAACAGTTGATGAGCATTAGAGCTTCACTTCTCTTTGCTTAGTTTTTACGCCACTCTTGAACAATTTCTCTATGGTTTGGTTTATTTTGGGTTTCCTCGTCCTTGCGCCGTTATGCCATGCGACTCCCTCGTGAGCTTAACTCTGCAGGTTCGTTAATTAATGTCCTTCCAAAACATTAATTGGTTCTTCAAATAGATTCAATGATCCATCTCATTCCTCTTTATTCTTCTATTCCTCTCTAATATTATTATGAGCTATTCTTATTATTAATTAATATATGTTAGGAGTTTATATAATTATTATAATACTAATATAAAATTTAGATAGTAATATATTATAAATAATTGGTTGTTAATATTTATATAGTATAATAAACTTTAAATACTAATAATAATTAACCCTATATATACAAACATTAAGATAAATATTAAACATACTAAAGCCTAAACCTAAGCCTAATAATAACAATAATAATAATAATAAGAGTTTATATTATTATAATAATATTAATATAATAATCATAAATATTAATATATAAGAATATAGAGTATTATTTGTATAGTTATTAACTATCATAAATAATAAAATAACTCGCTTTCAATGTTCTTATTATAATAGTATTGATTAATTTTATATTATATTAATATATATATTTGTACATTATTATAATAATATAATGATTATATAATATTATTTATAATATTATAATCTATTATTATTATTATATATTATTTCATAATTTTATATTATTATATCATTTAAATAATATATGATAAATCTAATATTATTATTAGCTATTCTTATTATAATTAATATATATAGAGTTTATATATATTATTAAATAATATATATTTATATAATAATATATAGAAAAATTTGTATTAATATTTATATAGTTATTAATAATCTTAAAAATTCATAATAATTGTTAATGTGGTTAATATAAGCCTATAGACATATATTAACCACATTGGAAAATGTGGTTGTATATATGTTTAATGTAAGTTTATTCCACGTTTATCAATTACATTAGTAAATGTCATTGTGCTAGTATATTATTTGTGGGTGATTATTTTCCATGTGGGAAAACATGAAAAGTTACTTTTAGTATTTTTATTTGATATAATATATGAAGGCATCTGGTTTAAATTTTGGACATCGTGGAAATTATACGTATTTGATACCCATTTTAATAGCAGTCTCCTCATCTAAACTCTAGAAGTTCTCTTCAATCTTGTATTATATTTTGGCGGATGTCGGGTGTTTGTTGAGATGGGTAGGATGTAGTGTGAGGTTGTTGTCAGCCACCGGTAATTGCACTGTTAGGTAAGCTTTCCCACATTACGGTTTAAAATAAAACTCTCAACATTCTAACATTCGGTCATCCACGCATAAAAAGAAAACTTTCAACATTCTAACATTCGGCCGTCAACGCATAATATAGGATATTTATCTCAGTCATGTTTGAAGCATCTGCTTTATAGATTGCGGGGCCCATAATTATCCTCACATTGACAAAGAGATGAAATCCCTTCCGGTAAAATAGTTAAATAGTTTATGGTCGACTCTTATCTCATGATCGTTTATTGTTTGGATATCATTTTCCATGATTGCTGCTTTTTCTAGCATAAGATGTAGATTTGGCTTTACAAATATCAACCTGATCTTAATGAGATAAGGGAGACCAGATTCATGGATTTTCGAACACGATAAGCTTCGTGATTCAAGTCACCGCCCCCACACATATATGTGTACTATATTGTAGCTTCCATTGCCAAATCATTGTGACGCGCACTCGACAGAGAGTATTGCGCAGACCTTTATTTTTCTTTTTTTGATAGCAGAGTCTGTTGGCGTCTGGATTCCCCTCCATGTGTGCGGTTCAAGCTTTTGTGCCCATTTGTGTCAATTTTCTTCCAGATACGTGCCTTGTAAAGTATTGTGCACCAAATATATAATATTATGTTCAAATACCTTCATGGTCTCCAGTGTAATCGGAGTTCCAACCAAATCAATAATTCGATGGTGGAGATGGAATAAATCTATACATTGGATACCGATATTTTTAAAAGATTACCAAAAATAGGCCAACAAGATGCAACAAATTTAAACATATGTTAACTTTATTTTTTTATTTCACAAGGCCGAGCTTTCCATCCAAATAAAGATCAATCTACTCTTGATTTATATAGTTATGCCTTTTAGAAGGGAGGTTTCGTGAACCAAATTCAGGTGGATGGGAATTTAAATATCAATGGTTATTCTTTTATGTTTTAAAAAAAATTATTAAATAATGATAAATAAAAAAAATCATGTTTATTTAAAAACAGATGGTCCTTTATATATTCGGTATTAACTTACTTTGCCTATATTTTAATACCTTGTATTAGAAAGAATGAGGATTTCTTTTCTGTACTCATGCACCAAAAACTAGAGGTGACATTCCCTTTAGTTTCTTAATAATTTGACTATACATGACTATATTTATTACACTTATGTAAATTATTATATTTGTTTTTATTATCATTATGCTAAACTTTGTATTACTATATAGTTATAGATATTGACATCCATATTAGGTATCATTGAAATTTTACATAGTGACCATTGCTTTTGCATATAGGTTTTGTTGAATGCAATAATATTTCATTTTTAAGATTGAGAAATGAAATATAGGTATGCCATCTTTATTTGAATTTCTACTAAAGCAATTGAAAGATTTAAAAATGTTGATGTTTAAAAATTATTCATTTAAATTATAATTTTTATTATGTGTTTCTCCTTATCCTTATAGTTATCCCTATTTGATTAGGAAAAGGATCATAACCTATCATTTTTTTTAATGGAAAAAGGACATGTAACCTATCCCCTTTGTCTCTATTTCTATAAATATGTTATTAAATAGATACAATAATAGTTGAATGGTTTATAAAACCTATAATTTATAGATAACAGTGATGCATTAAAGAATATTGTTAAGATATACCATTGAAATAGATTAATAAGTATAGTTCACCATCATTATCTAAATCTTAATAGACATGGTTAATAAAAAGCAATAAAAAATGACAGGTTAACAAAAAAAATATAGATACAAATGTTATAGATCAACAAAAAAATTATATAGGTTAATATATATCATTGATAATAGATACTAGGTTATAGGTTAACTGATATCATTCATATTTAATGGTTCTCACATGCTAATAATGGACCCAATAGTGTCAGTGGGGCCATAACTAGCAAGTGCATGTTCCAAGTGACTCAACATTCCTTGGCATCAAGACTTGCCAAGCCTTAAATGCCAACTAGGATGCTAGCTAACCTTCCATGTCGCCATGGCCAAATTATGCACATAGTTTTTTAGTGATGCATGTGTGCTCCTACAATTGTAGAAACATTCTTTGGAGTGTCCCTATGGTAAATTTTTGTAACCATTTCTTACCGTGCGCTGCAGTTTTTAACTGCTATTGAGCTCAAACTAGGATCCTTGGTCTACATCGAGCACCAATTCAACAAATGTAATCTTATTTGTGTTCAAGCTAGCCATTACAAGAACCATATTCAATTGTGTTATACATTACCATGGAGCCTAGTGTGAACCCAAACCTACCACCACCAAACTCTAACTTAAAATAACCAAACACAAAAAAACCAATTAAATGCCAATTTTTAAAGTCATGCATCTTTTGTTACTTAAGGTTACATGTAGAAGATGTCAGAAACATAAAAAATACTTCACAATTGCTTCTCACAAGTAGACCAATTTGAATTGTATCATCCATTCCTAATGGCTATAGCATAATAATTAATATTTTTTATTATAGGGCTAGTATGTATGGACATTATAGAATTATTTTAAGTAGACACTAACTTAGAGACTTGAACATTACCACACATGATTTGCTTTAATTAGTCATTGGTCAAGAATTTCAAGACCATTGGATGGGTCGGGGGTTAATGGTTTTTTTATAAATCTCCTTGTAAAAATAGGGAGGTACCTACATATTTTTTGAACAAATTATGGATGGAGTTTAGTTCATGACTTCATTTAAATAGTTTGACATGACATAATTCTAATAATCGGCGCATGGGTTTACACAAGATGGATAAAATGCTAGGGGAAACCCAATGCGAGGTCCTCATCCACCTAGAAAATGGCCTAACCACCCGGACAAACATCATATTGTACTGGATAATATTATTGGATCCTAGAAAGAAACAACCACCTTTACTTATGCTTTGGAGCACCATAACATCTTGGTAGCATTATCACATTAGGAGCCACCAATAAATTATGTTGTAAGATTGCTTGTACAATCAAATTATTTAGCATAGTTCGTTCACTAAAGGCTATGTTGAGGCTTATGTGGGACTCATAGATGTATGGGATGTTGACATAATTGCTATTTGCCAATGTAGGCCAGTATACATCAAATTTTTATCTTGACCATCTTTACATTATTTATTTTAGATACACAAACAGATAAATTTTTCTATATGTTTTCGTTATATATTTAATTATATGTGTGTGTATATTCTATAACTTGAAAGTATTCCTCACACCTTAGTAGATGCATCAATGCTTTTTCCTACCACTAGTACTATAGCTGAACCCAATATACATTTGGTGTACCATATATTAAGCTATGGTGAATTAAAATGATTATTCATTCAAAAATGTTTCATATTTCTTAGGCCCATATGACATATTCTTTTAGTTTTGGTATAATTTTAGAGTTTCTTTAAAGATTTTACAAATATCAATAACACCTTGTGAGGCGCCATCTAACATATACTCACATACCCAAATATTATGTGTCAAATTAAACTTTTTTTAAAATTTTGTTTCATTGAATTATTTTATTTAACTAATTAAAATGTTATAATGTTTATCAACGTTCCATGAATTTTCCACTTGTTCACTATATTGCTAATAGACATTGTCCACATCCGATAATCCCCCTTCACTACTTTTTTGATATCATCACATTTCTAGAAATTTTGGAATCCATCTTATCTATAGTTTACATCTTCCACCATTGTTATAAGCCATGGATGTTGATCATCACCTACCTCCACAATTCTTCCCATCCCATTTTCACTACCATTTTTCGAGTCCTTGAATCCACATATGACCATAGACTTCCATGACGATAACATCATCATGAAATTTAACTGGACATAATAGTAGGTGTTTCATTTGGGTAGGCTTTTGTATCCAAATGATCCATCTATTAGTGAATATCTATCATTGAGCAGAACATTCATGGTGAGCTAATTCATTAATGAATGTTTTTTTTATCATGAATTGGATTGATTTTACACATTCTTCCTCTAAAATCCATGGTGTGGTTAAACTAACTACTAAAGGGTGGTAAATGAGATAGCGTTGGTGTCATGGAAAAGGGAAACCTTGTCGTGACTACTTCTATCATCTATGGTGGGTTTTCTTGGCTTGAATTAAATAGTATCACTTCCTATGTATGATAATTTATTATGGAATAAAATATGCTATGAAGATTTTGTTTCTTTTTTCAATCCATAGAGATACAAACACACACAAAAGGGGAAAAAAATATCCTTTTCTTCTTGTAATATAAGAAAGATCAACATACAAGATGAAAATGATGGTGATAAGGGTGGAAGTGCTTAGTGAGTGTCCATGCACTCACATTTTAAATATTAGGCATCTGAACTGGATTGGGTCATTATAATGTTTTCCATCTATATTGATGCTTTAAAAGTGGAAAAAGTGGAGGAATCATCTCTATGGGCCATTTTTACCAGCATGACCCAATTTCGTAAATTGGAGTCTGTAACCTTCTCGGAGTTTTCTGAGGCATTAGACTACATTTTTTTTATGGTAATTTTTTTCTTTAGCATTTCCCCCCTTTTTCCTATTCTATGCATAGATACTTTCCAATGCTGCATGTATTGCATCAGTTAGAGCCTGTATGTCAAAGTTATGCCCCTTATAAGTTGACCTCCCTATTTTCACCACCATAATTCAAGAGGATGCCATGAATACTCTAATTATTCATGGAAATTTTTCTAGCCACCTTATTATGATGAATAAGATTATAAAAGAGTCTATATTGTAACTTTTGTTAAGAGTTCACGTGGTCAAACCTAGCCACTAGTTGGCTATTTGTCTATGTTATAACTAAGTCACTAGGAAGGAAAAAGGTTCCACTCTTTTGAGAGAATTTTATTAATTGCTAACCAAAAAAAGACGAAGAGGGATAAGGGTTAGGGCACAAAGTGGATTTCTACACTCTAGTAGCTGACAGGCGACAAGGCATATTTTTTTATGCCCACAACCATGTTTCCATTCAAAGAAAGAGTGCAAAGTGACCTCACCTTCCAACTAGGTGTTTGTCTCAAAAGGATTTCCCAAAGAATATTGTGTGTCATGTGCATTTATAATATTTTTTTTTCATTTTATATTTTTCTGCATAATTTTTAATTTTCATGCCTACACTATTAATGGTAATCTACAAATATATAAACATAAATGAATATAAAAGTATCATAATGTAGAATTTCCTATTTTAAATATAATTTTTCGAAATATATTGTGAAGAACTATCCAATGGAATATCCTCAACAATTTATGAATCTTATTTTTATTAGAGTATGTGTCTTTGGGTATATTGTTGAGATTTGTTGAGGATCTAGATTACCTGGGCCAAAATTCATAAAACCATAATCATGGCCAATGATCCTATGAATAACCTCATGATATGGAAGAGGAGAGATTTTTGCAACTAGAACAACAAATCATGGATACAAATTGTAACATAAATATCTTCATTTCATCGCTAAGAAATAAGCTTCGGATATTTGGAGAAGATGGGGGTTTAGATGCAGAGGAAAAATTAAAAGGAAGATGAGGATATCAAGAAGAAACATATAACCAATTGAATAAAGAACTTAGAAAATATAAACTGAGTTTGAGTGCCATGAATCAATGAAAACCTCTATTTAAAATGGAAGTAAAGGTCGATTTAAAGTTGTACCATGGTGATATTGACACTCCCAAGCTAAATCATTAGTTGCAACATCTAAAATTATATTTTGGTGTGCATCAAATTGAGGAAGATTAGAATATTTGATTTGTGTAGTTGAAATTAAAGGGCCATGCCATGAGTCTGTGTGAAATACACTCAAATACCTTAAGGTCTAACAGAAAACCTATAGTGACTAAGAAAGAATACTTCCTAACTCTCATAAAGTCATGGTTTTACCCTATTGGGTATGTAAAGGACCAACAGATTTAGCGTCTACTTCAAGAAAAATCCATTGGATGTATACCATAGTGGTTATAAATATGAGTAAATGTTAGGTATCTCCTTAAAGAACCTAAATGTATTCCTCAAGTATTTTTCATGTCTGCATGCCATTTGTGGGAGAAAGTGATGTTGTAGAAGGGAAAATCGATGAATGATGCTTGTATGTAGGAACAATACCTAGAGAACATAAGCTTGAAGAAAGCACCCTCATGTATATCAAAGTGGAAGGAGAAACCGGATGACTCTAAGGAGGGGAAGAAAAAGTAGAAAATATGAAAAGGTAAAGAGAAAATAGCCACAAAATATGAATGTAAATATCCTAGAAACCACTACAACATTGATGACCATATAGGGGAGAAGTGTTAGAAGTTTCATTCATAGGTTAACTCAAAGAAACGAAGAAATAAATAAGAATAACAAACTCATGGCCACTGAATCGAGCAACCAAGTTGAAAGCAACTTGGAAATGGATGAGAAGATTGTTTATACGTGAGTGTGGATGTAGGTGAATAGTAGTAGCCTTTAGCAACATGACGTGAAAGAAATCATTAAACTCTTGAATATAAAGATACAGGTCAAGAAGACCAAGATTGATGTTGTATGCAACTTACTATTGCAAGCGAATATCATTGTAGTAGAAATATCAAGAAATTGGGATTGGAAGTTTATGATCATCCAAGACCATATGCCTTGGGATGTGTAAATAATAATCCAAAGCTAAAGGTAACGAAATAATGCAAAATTAATTTTTCCATCACGTTGATTTTATTGATGAAATAGAGCTAGATGTGGTTCCCCTTGATATATGTGAAGTCCTATTTGGGAGTCCCTATATGTAAATGTGCATTGTAATATTCATGCATAGCACCAACATGTATTATCTCATCAAGGATGGAAAATAAATCACCATCAATTCACACAAAGGAAAGTTGACAATATTGCTTGTTAGTGCCAAGCAAACAAAGAAATTGATTATTTCCGGAAACTAGTAGTTTTTATTATTTTTAAGAGAAAATTAGTGTATAGAAGTTTCATTAAGACGTAAGACGTCACTATAGTGTTGTAGTAAGATATAGAAACCACAACTCGAAGAGTCTCTACAAGCATATAGGGATGTGTTTTGAGATCCTAAAGGCTTAACACCTATGACGGAAGTGCAACACAAGATCTAGCTATTATCAAACAGCCCATTTCCAAACACTAGTCTATATATTCATTTTGTTATAAAAGAAAGTGACGTGAAGAAACAATAGCAACAACTACTAAAATTAGGTTTCAAATGACTGAGTACATCAACATGTGGGTTACTCCTCATCATTCTTCCAAAGAAGGATGGGACGTGGAAAATGTGTCCAAATTATAGGGCGCTAAAAAAAATCAAACTTAAAAATAGGTATCACCTACCTAGGATAAACAATATACTAGATCAGCTGCACCAAGTCAAATACTTCACCAAGATGGACTTGAAGTCTAAGTATCACCGGGTTCATGTGAAATAAGAAGATACCTAGAACACTACCTTCAAAGCTCTACAAGATTTTTCTAAGTGGTTAGCCATGCCATTTGGCTATGTAATGTACTAGCTATATTTATGAGATTAATTAATGTTGTATTGTCTCATTTCATAGATTCATTTGTTATTGTATATTTGGATGATATACTAGTATACAATGCTACCATGGATGAGTACATATTGCATTTGATCCAAGTATTGGAGACATTAGAGAAGCATCAACTGCTAGAACATTTCGAGAAGTGTGAGTTTGCACAACGCTCTTTAATGTATCAAGGTTATGCGATAGGTGTAGGGGAGCTAAATATAGATATATACAAGGTGGAGTCCATCATGAAATGATCTCTTCCTACTAATGTTTTTTAGGTAAGGAATTTCAATCGGGTGGGAAAATACCTTAGAAAATTCATACACTTATTTTGAAGGCTAGAAACACTGCTCCACACCATAATAATAGGTGTCAAGATTTTAGAGTGCAGAAAGGATCAATAAATGGTTTTAGAGGAGCTAAATAGGAAGATCAATAAATCACTAATTCTAGTATTACCAAACTCGTAACAACCCTTTGAAGTGGATAAAGGTACATGTGGGTATGTTATGGGAGTGGTCTTGATGCAAGGAGGAGGGCCTGCATGCTAT
Source organism: Pinus taeda (assembly GCA_000404065.3). Lineage (NCBI taxonomy): Eukaryota > Viridiplantae > Streptophyta > Pinopsida > Pinales > Pinaceae > Pinus > Pinus taeda. The sequence goes on from APFE030639774.1 coordinate 134,267, forward strand.
AATTCTAAAGTTTTTCAGGAGGTAGTTATTAACTACCCTACTTATGACAAGGAGCTACATTCCCCATTGAAATTTGTGAATAAGTGAAAACATTATTTTATGGAAAAGGATAGAATAATACACATAAACCATTAACAACTATAATATCGATAGGCCTAGAATCAACTCTAGAAGACTAGACATTACAGGTGGATGGGATTTGTATAATAATTTCATTTGGTGATTAAGTAAAAGAAGCCAAACACAGTAAACATACTCTGAAGGGAATCCACAAAAAATATCATAACATTGGAGACTCTTATGCACATAGATCCATTCACCCATGATGCATATAGGAAGGGATACTAAAAATATGACAACTTCAAGGAGATGTTTTAGTAGTCAGATAGTCAGATTCATGCACATGATGCTGATAATGTTATTCACTACCATCTCTAAGATGGGTCACTCTATTGGCTAGATACGCTATGTGTTCTTAAACGTGAGTGATCAAAGTTGATTAGAGAGGGTTACAACTCTAAGGTTGTATGGTGCTTTGGAGTAGGGAAGATTGTGGGAAATTTGCATAGGATTGTGTATTGGCCCAAGATGTAAGAATATGAAAAGAGGCTCCGAAGATGATGCATGGTTTGTCGTACCAACAAACCTAACAACAAGAAATTGGGTCTATGTAATCCCTTACCTATACCCACTTGTCCTTGGAAAAACATTTCCATGGACTTTGTGGGAGGTTTACCAACAACCAAGAAGGGGCACGAATATCATTTCATAATATTTGATGGGTTCAACAAGATGTGTGTTCGGGTTCCCTGTAAGAAAACCATTATTGGGCAAGAAGCAGAAAAACTTATTCTTTGGATGGACCTAGGTGAACTTTGGGATACCAGTCGATTCAAAGAAGGAAATAAGATTTCTTACTATATTTTAGACTACATTGTGAGAGAGGCTAGACATGAAAATGAAAATTTATACAAAATTACACACATAGATAGATGGGAGGACTGAAGTGGTCAAGAGGACTTTGGTCTCTCTTCTCAGCAGATACAACCATAAGAAACTAATGTCTCGGGATGAAAATTTCGTATATATACAAAAGTCTTAAAATTGAATAGTGCACACTTCTATTGGAAATTACCCATGTGAAACTTGTTTTGCATATTTCCTCCCTTCAACTTTGGATATTACGTATGGCTAGTAAGGAGGACAGAGGGAACATATTACATGAGATGTGTTGAGGGCTCAAAATTTTATAAAGAAGAGACACTTTAGAGCCATAGGAGAAATATAATGCTAGGAATGATCAACAAATAATTGAAAAATCATTTAAATGTGGAGACAAAGTATGGCTGGAGTTGACCAAGTTGAGGATAAAGGGGCCTAGTATGAAAATCAATGCTCTGAGGTATGGTCCATTCGAGATAATGGAAAAGTTGGGTTATAATTCTTATAGACTCAATTTACCACCATATATATGCATTTACTCAATTCTAAAAGTAAATAATTTGAAACTCTATGAACCTTCCATGCTAGTTCATAAAGAGGAACAAACCATAAATTCTACGAAGGATTTGACACAAAATGCTTAAGCAAAGTTGATAGAAGATATAATTTTGCAGAAGAGGTCCAAAATTAAAAGGTAGGGGAAACATGACTTTATTAAGATTGGATTGTGTTCATGATGTTGGATGCCACCAACATTGTAAGGAAATATCCTAGATGCACAAGCCCATACAAATGAATTTTCTAGTCATTCGTATCAATTTGTGGTCTACAAGGTCAAGAAAGAGAGGCAAAAATATCTTTGAGTAATGTTAAAGTTTTTGATTTTGCCTTTATTTATACATGTCCTATAGTGTTCATATGTTTAGGCCCTATAATCAGAAATATTAGTTAACTAGATTTAGATGTTGGGGATGAATGATACAATTGATTTGAATAAAATTGCAAGGGACATTCACGACAATTCTCTAGTGTTTTGTATATCATATATTAATGAATGCAATATAACTAAGCGTGCATCAATTTCATCATTTGGATTTCTTTGAACTTGGTTTTAGTTTGGTTGTTCTAAACTTTGGTTTGGTGATGGTGGGTTTCGGTTCAGATTAGGTTCCATATCAACCAATTTAATTTCAATTAAATACAAAAATAATGTTGAACATATTAATTTATTTATATTTTACAATTTTAAAAAAATATATTAAAAAAGAGGGGACAGAAAAAAAAAAAGAATAAATAAACCATTGGAATGATTACTAGACACCAAACATGAGGTATTTTGTTGATTTGGCACTTGAATTTTCTTAAGAAGAAATAATTTTACTAAATGATTTGAAAATTCATTGTGTTATCCCATTTTTTTAAAAATGATCCCATGAGCACATAAATAAAGAGACATACTAGCATTGTATGTACATTTTTTTATGCATTCATTTGTCCTAATGATGAACCACACTTGTTGGTTGAAAATGATGGAACTCAAAAGTTCAATGTGATGGATCCAAAAGATGAAACTCAAATCAATTCCAATCACAAAAGCCTCAATTTGAAACCTTCTAATCGATGTTGAACTAGAAAATCTGCTCACATCCTAGTTAGTAATTAATAACTTGCCAAGCTAGAATTCCTATTGGCATGTGCATTCTAATGGAGTAACACCTAATTGTGAATTATAATTAATATCTAAATAGTGGAATGTAAATATAATGAGGTAGACCAAGCATATAAGTCTACTAAAAATTGAGATATTGGGAGAAATGAGTCAATATAGGTATAATGATTGTTTAATAGATTTAAGTTAAGATTCATGAGAATATTATGGAGAAATATGAGGAAATGGTTTGAAGTAAAATTATAATTTGGAAAAATTTGTTATCCAAACCCATCATTATATACTATGATCATTTTTACAATAAAAACTATACAATGGAATATGAATATTTATTATGTTGTCCCGAGTTTCTTGATTTCTTGAATATTAATTTTTGTGTCCCTTTTAGGTTACTTTTATAACCATCTAACAGTATTAGAACCAAGGGGATATAACTTGTAATGGAGACATTGGAGCATGGTGAGTGGAATGAAAATTAACTACTTATGTGCAAATTGAGTGTGCTATTTGGATATGTAGCCTAGACTAGTGTGCGAGTGTAGGAGACCTGCAACTTATGAGTGTGCTTGGGGACATATTGGTGGCTAGCTAAAGGAAGATCATGGGAATTTGGTTAGGTGTGTGACATTGAAGAAAACCATTAGTTTGGAATTTTGGGCAACTAAATCCTTCAAATTTCCATGAGAGTGTAATAAATCATTCCTTCATCAAGTTTTGCATGATCTAGGGATGTAGTCTCTAAAATTGGTTTTGAGTGGAATTACATGACACATAAGCATGATAAGTTTTGGGACATATAGAGCCCATCATGGGGTGGTATGTAGTTTCAATTTATTGGTATGATGGGAACTTCCTTTGCATCATTCTTATCCCACTACTTCTCAAAATATACATAAGCAGTGCTGATGTTACTTGTGGAATGTTACTTGGCAAATGACCTTGTCACCTAGTATTTGTAAATTTTGGAGCACATGGGAAGAGAAATGGGTTGGCATCATGAGATATGTGGTAATAGGTAACGGATTCTAGATCACAAAAAATAAAACTCATTTCAAAATGAGCATGTGCTCACTTTAAAAATGTAGAATTATATATTGCATAGTCATGTGCCTGAGGAATTACCACTAGGATCTTCAAATCATGTATCTAGTGGAACTTATTGGAGCATTGAGAGGTTGTGTCAAATATTTGCGAAGAGATAGGAAACAAATATTTTGTTTTCACATGCAACTATTTCACAAATATCTATAATTTTTTCATAAACTAAAATGGGCTTGTAGTATGAAAAGCCAGAATGTGAAATAAGATAAGTATTTCCATAAAACTTTACTGATAAAAGTTATGCAACATGATAAATAAATTTTTAAGGGGTTTATATCATTTCTCATAGACATTATATTTTCTAAAATATTTAAATCAGTAACTTACAAACAAATTCAAATCCATTTGTAAATGGGAAGAGAGTTTTGTACAATTCAAGTTATGAAATTACTTTAGAAAAATGAAGTTAGAATTGTATATGAGATAGTTTAAAGATTCAAGCACACAAAATTAAAAGGTCGGTATTCTATGGATCTAAATATTCCTATCATGTGAATGAATTTCAAGGTAGAAATACAAGTTGAAGAGTTAATAGTGAAGTAAAAATTAAAGGAAATTAGAGTTATGTCATGAAGATGGGTGCATGTTTACCTGTGCCCAACAACTTTGGAATTATTTCAATTCATATGTTGAAGTATTGAATGTCTAGATTCAGAGTAAATTAAAGTTTAGGTCATGTCAATCACGAAAATTATGTGTTAATTACATTTGTCAAGACAAGTTCATATATTTTGTTTTTCAAATTTGGACAAGTCGAAAGAAACACATTTTGTAATAATCTTATTGTAGGTATCTTATTGGAAGGATGGATCTCTCCTACAAACAATTTATGCAAGTACAAGTCAACACCATAGTTTTTCTTGTTGGACATTGTATAACCAAAAAGAAACAAATTTTGTAATCATGTAATTGTAGGTGTCTTCCTGGAAGGAGGCATCCCTCCTACAAGAAACAATTTATGTAGGTTCAATGAAAATGATGACAAAAGACAAAAATGAAAAGAGAAGAACAAAGAAAGAATAATGAAGGCTACATGAACCAAGCAAATAGATAAAAATGTAGATTTAATCATAGAAAAGGATGGTAGGAATGTCAATGTAAGATGTAGAAAGAGGATGATGTATGATGAGTGAAGCTGATGGACCCTTAGACTTGGGAAGGAAAAAAATGATGCACTCAAAGAAATGTAGTCAAAAAGAAAATTAGAGATATGGAAGAAATATAAGGAATATGAAAATTTAATATGAAGGATATGAATGAAGGTAATGTTATAGATAACAACTTTCTAGGAATTTGCATGCATTCATGGACACACACACACTCCTAATGGTCCCGTTGCCATTTATGGGGCCAACATCTTTGTGCTCTCCTCCATAGGGCTTTCTTTGTTAAGGAATAATGTATTAGTCGGAGCTTCATTAGGTGGAATGAAAAAACATTACAAAATGAGTTCGTCTAATTTAGATAGGAATGTAATATCTTTTAAGAATCTTGATCTCATAAGTCTAGGCTCGAAGTTAGTTATTGTAACTGCTTGAATATAGTATAAATAAGTTAAAAAAGTGGGAAATGGGGAACATTGAGGATTGTTATTTTATCGAGGATAAAAGATGAAAATTAGGTATATAATTTTAATAATCTTGTATGTCATGCAGCATACTTGTAAGTGGAATTTCACTTGTGTCTGATGTGTTTATTCTAGGAAACTTAAAATGTATATTTTTCTTTGTATCATATTATGTCTTCTGCAATTAGATCAAAAAAAAGAAGAAAAGATAAAACAATGACTTGAAAATTAGCCTCATTGAGTCGAAAACCGCCATTATGTTGGAGAGTCTAATCCCAACCACCCGTTAGGTGTCAAAACTGTCCCTCCAAGTGTCCTAGTTCAATTTCAGTTATTTCTAGTTTAGTCAAGTTTGACTCCAGTGATTTATGACTCATGTTTTCAATGCAATATTATCTAACTAGTTCCTAATATTAAGAAGAGAAAGTCCACTGCTCCACATTTTCTTATCTTCAATTTTTGTCATGCTATTAGAGCTTTGCCTCCATGATACTCCTTGAGAACAACCAAATAGAAGATAAGTTAGTGTGCATAAGACTCCGTGAGAGAGCAGCGACGTGAGCAAAGAGAGAAGCAAAGAGAATAGGCGAAACTGCATAAGACTCTTCCAAGAAGCCTACTGTGAAGAAGCAAAAGAGCCTAAGAATCTTTGAGAGATCAGCAAAATTTTGAAAAAACTTGCAAGAAAACCAAGAAGTCCGCAAAGAAACAGCAAGACAACCAAGAAGTAACTAAAGGCGCAGACGAAACTGATTGAAAAACTTTCCATTCAAAGTCAGTTTTTTTTTTTTTTTTTTTTTTTTAACTTTTTGGCTTTTTAACGCACCATACATCATTCAATAAAACATATCAACGCAACCGAGAGGTTCAGAGAAGGTGTTGGCGGTATTAACGTAGCTGAGAAGAAAAGGATCCGCGTTAATATCAATTACTTTCACGATTTCCGCACTAAAGCAGGTTCTATTCAACGCACATAGGGTTAATGTAGGAAATTTTGGTAATGTCCAGTTCCTTCGTAAAATACAACAGCAGTAAAGTATGTTGAAGCCCAGTGGGTGCATGAAGCATGAAAAGTAAAGGTTTAAAGGTTTGAACGAGTGTCAATGTGATTTTTTAAATGAGAAATACATCGTATTTTTTTTAAAGTAGTGATACATTTTATTTTATTTTTCTCGAAGAGAATATGATGTATTAAAAAAGGGCGTACGTGAATTCCTAAGAAGGCTTTGAGAGCATTATATGTTCATATATTGTTTAAGGGTGGGAATTAAAAAAGGGCTTCAGTAGCATTATTTCAAGAATGCTCATGTATTTTTTGAAAAGAGTGTTTCGTTCATAGTTATTTTTTAAAAAGGGCTTCGTTCATAGTTCTCTTTAAAAAAAGGAAATCATGTAGATTAAAAAAAAAATAATAGATAAATGAGTTGTAAAAGAGTTTTTTTGAAGAAGCTTTGTTGGAGAGGTATAGTCATCATGTTTAAAGTTTCATTTCTTTTTCTGTTAACGCTTAACAAATGGTAAAAGTCAAGAGGCTTTGCTATATTTCAGAAACCAAGAGAACCAAAGAGGCTTGCGATACTCTTCAGAGATGTTTTCAGTAAAGGAGAGAACTGAATTTGAAGTTTTTGGTGGATGTCAAATAACAAATCTACAACGAGATGAAAAGTTTGTTGAACCCCACTGTGCACATGGACAAGTGGATGATGTCTATGAAGAAGTTGCAGAAGCAATAAAGAAGAAGAACATAGATGCTCATGAAACCCACTGTGCACAACCACAAGTGGATGAAAATTTGGTGATTCCAACAATAGAACCTCGTTAAGAAGCATAAGATGAATATTGGTCGGGTTTTTGTGAATCCTGGAGTTGAAACCACTTCAACAATAGTACAGACCAAACCATTTTTTCATATGTTGGAGTTGCGAGAATTCTTATTCATCGCTAAAATTAAAAAATGGCAGGCTATCGCACCTTGCCTTCAACGAGGGTCTATCCCTTTGGAAGCCCAATTTGAAGGAGTGAGAAGAATTCAAGAATAATTTGTGAGAGTAGTCAGTGACTACATGACCTGGATAGAGAAATCAAAGAAGAAACAAGAAAAGCAGAAGGAAAGGATTGAGGAACAAGAAGAGAGAGTCTAGCAACTAAAGGCTGACAAAGATGAAATGTTTACTCTAGTGCAACAGGTAATGGTGTGCTGACCTCCTAGTCATAATTATCCTTCGTTCCTGCATGAATAATACCTTTTCTTCTGTTTGTAGGGCATCCATCAGGAGATAAGCCACGAAATCAAATATGTGACATAGTTTCCATGGATCCCGGGGGCTCACAATATCTTGAACGAGCACTGGATGTGTGAACTCTACATGCATGATTATTTTCTAGGGACTGACTAATCATTCAATCCAGTGCCATATGTGTGGGATATTCAATTGAGAACCTTCACTTCCTTCACGATTAAGCAGGTGAAGTGGAAGAAATCCTTTGACACGTTCGAAGAGAACCAATCCAATAAGTTGCTTGTATTTTGAGCATAGCATTGTCAGGCTATGAATAATTTTAAGAAACATTGTACCTTCTTGGAAATAGAAGGATGGAAGGTCAGATGTTGGTAACACAGACATGGTGCACTGACATGTGTACAGAGAAAAATTTTACTTGTCAAAGGGAGGTTCGTGCTAACTGTGAGAAATGATGGGTGCTTTCACCAATTGCAATAAGGATACACGAACCTTTTCGGGCCCCTAATTTTGTTTGTGCTTTGGAAAAAATACCATGATATATTGCATGTATTCCGACCTGTGGGATCTGATGGATGGGTCTGACATTTCATTTCCCATTATTTGGTTTCTAGTTCAGCAGTATACACAAACTTATGCAATACATAGCATGCATCTAATCATCCATATAGCATGTAGCTTCATTGGCCCCAAAGTACCTCCACTGGAATTTAACATGCTCGATTCCTCCATTATGGAGCTTGAGAATCTTTTACTACAAAATGTAGTGAGGTTCCAGCTAGAATTCTCCTTTTGGTTCTACCTGCAATACAAATCAGTGAATCAAATGATCAACAAATTTCACATACTTCTTAAGGACTGACACATGGAAAACATCATTGAATTTGACTGTCGAAGGTACTGAAATTTGATAGACCATGAGTCCAATCCTCTCAAGGATCTCGAAAGGCCTGTGGTACCGAAGTGCTAACTTGTCACATGATCCAATCCTCAAGGATCTCTTCCTAGGATTGACACGCAAGTATACATCTTCCCTAAATAGAGACTCCTTAAATTCCCTGTGCTAATATGCATAACTCTTTTTCCTGTCCTATGGTGCCTTTAGATTCTTCTTAAAGACCTGCATTTCCTCTTCCATCTCTATCACCATATCTAGTCAAATCAATACATTGTTTGTTGGATCACTCTAACTAATGGGAGTATTAGAACTATACCCATAAAGTGTGTCAAAAGGACACATCTTTAAATATTTTTGATACTCATTGTTATACACAAACTCAGCCAATGGAATATATATACTCTTTGTAATTCTACCTCTAATGGATGACATATATCCTCAACATGTCCTCAAGAATCCTATTAACCCTCTCTATTTTTCCATTTTTCATCAGATGATAAGATTTAATGAAATCCAACTTTTTCCCCAAATATCCAAATAACTCCTTCCAAACCTAGAAGTGGACTTGGCATCTCTATGTGACACAATCTTCCTAGGAATCCCATGTAAAATCACTATCCCCCTAATGAAGACCTGGGCTACCTCTCTAGCTCAATTTTTAGGCTTAACTATGATGAAATGAACAACCATGGTTAACCTATCAACCATAACCATAACATAATCATGTTGCTTCAATGTCCTTGGAAAATTTGTAATGAAGTCGATCAAAATGACCTCTTGTTTCCACTATGGAACTGGAATCGACTGTAATAAACCACTTGGATTCTTACACTATACTTTTAGCTATTGAAAACCAAAATACCTCACAAAAAACTTAGCCTGCTCTTTCTTCAAGTTTTGCCAATGGTATAAATTCTTAACCATTTTCAATGTCTTCTAATATCCTCGGTGATCTGAATATGTCTTGACATGGAATTTCCTCAAGATAAGCTTCTTAAGCTCATTGTTATCTGGTACATAGATCATGTCCTTAAATCTGACCAAGACATATGTCCTCAAATGATAATTCACATCTGATTCACATGTACTATGTTATTGTAATCTATGCTTAAGATGTTGTTACTTGTCATCTCATTTTCTTGCCTACAAGATCTTGTCCTACAAGTCTGTCCCATAAGAACTCATAGCTACAATGTAGTTCAACTACACTCTTCTGCTAAGAGGGTCTACAACTATGTTCTCTTTACCATTAAGGTACCTTATTTGAAAGTCAAGCTCAATGAGCATAGCCAACTATCTAACTGGTGTGACATTTATATTAGGTTTTTCATACAAGTATCTCAACCAATGATGATCACTAATCAAAATGATCCTTCTACTAAGAAGATACTTCCTCCATATCTTCAATGCATGAATGATCGCTGCCAATTCAAGATCATGCATCACGTAGTTTTTCTAGTTTTTATTTAGTGCCGTTAATTGATATCGTAGTAATGTTGCTTCCTACATCAAGTCTCCACAAAATCCTCTCTTGAAAGCATCTGTACATACCACAAACTCTTTATCTGGATCTACAATCTTCAATGACAGAGCATTTGTAAGCAACTTCTTCAACTTCTCAAAACTAGTTTCACATTCCTTTGTCCATTCAAACTTATTTAATTTCTATTTCCATGATGTAATAGAATATGGAACCCATGAGAAGTTCATGATGAACCTCCTATAATAAATTGATAGTCCCATAAATTTTCTTGACCTTATCCACATTTCTTGGAATTTCAAACTCCATGATAACTTTGATCTTTTCTAGGTCCAATGGTATATCTTCCTTGGAAACAACATCTCCCAAGCAGAGGACATCTTTATGGTAGAAAACACCCTTACTAATCTTGGCATATAGCTGATGCTCTCTCAGCAATCATAGGACTACTTCGAGGTGTTCTGTATGCTCTTCCTCATTCCTAGAATATATCAATATGTCATTAATGAATACTATCACAAACTTGTCAAGACAAGGATGAAACTAACTATTCATCAAACACATGAAAGTGGATGTAGCATTTCTCATACCAAATGAAACCCCAATAAACCCAGAATTCCCCTACCTAGTCCAGAAAATAGTCTTGTATATGTCCTCTTCTTTGATGCATACCCAATGATATCCTGATCTCAAATCAGTATTTTAGAACTCTTCTACTCCTTTCGACTGATTGAATAAGTCATAATTTATGGAAAATGTTACATGTTCTTAATCATCACCTTTTTGAATTATGTACAATCAATAAACAACCTAATAATATCATCCTCCTTTTCACAAACAACATTGGTGCACCCCAAGGCAACATGCTTGGCCTAATTTATCCCTTAAAAGAATTTCCTTCAACTACATCTTCACTTCCACTACTTATGGAGTGCTCATATTGTATGGTGCCTTCAATGTTGGTGCTGCTCCTAAAATTAACTGAATAGAAATTTCCACTTCCTTAAGAGACAGTAACTTAGGTCTCTATGTGAGCAATACATCCTAGAACTGTTGAAAAACTATATACCTCTTGAAAACTTCTAGATCCTCAACATGCTTACCATTATCACTAAAAATATGAACTTTAAAAAATACATCCTTCCATGCTACCATGATTTTCCTGCATAACTATAACCACTGTCACTGATTTAGGCTTCTTATTACCCTATAATATTCTCTTATGTCCATCATCATCCAAGCATTCAATAGCCTTATCATACAAACCTACCTTTTTCCTATGAATGTATAACCAATCCATACCCAACATAATATTCTATGAGCCCAATAGAAGCACATTTAGATGCAATGTTGTAAACTTACCATTGAGCTCAAATGCGTAAGATCTCACCTAATGATGAACTCTTTTCTTATTACTTGTAGCCGACTGCACTAGACAAGACTCTGCCTGCACTTATTTTTTCAAGCAACTCTTATCAGGATTAATATAACAATATTTAGATCCACGGTCAATACAAATAGAAACAACTTGATGAAAAACCTTCCTATTATCCAATGTTGCATAAATACAAGGAAAACTCTCTCCAACATCCAGAATTTCCTATTCCTCCTAAGCATTATAAATCTACAGAATGCCACCCTGATGCTATGGACAATCTCTCCTTGATGATCCTTGCCACAAGTCCAACACTACAAAGGTTTCCTACCACCACCCATTTTTACAATGTTGAACTTCTTGGACAGTGTTGCATTCTCCTTTTCATATTTATCTTGAGCTTTTCCTCTCTTCTTATCCCACTTTCCTCTATTCTTATCCTTACCTTTCTAATTCTTCTTAGACTCAGTATTGTGCTTTGATTACTCATAATAGTGATTCATAATTTTTATGGCTTCATCAAGCCTTATAAGATCATCAAACTTACTCATGTATCTTAATGATACCAGAAACCCATCGATGAATCTCTGAATGTTTTCTTTCCCCTCCTTAATATCAAGAACATATCTCAAAAACTCCAAGAATTTGCTAGTACACTCCTCAGTCATAGATTGCATCTTCAACTCATAGAACTTATTTTCCCTGTCATCATAGTATCTTTCAAATATATTTCGTTTCTCAAAAGTCCGTCAAACTCACTCTAACTCGGCTCCTCTTCTCAAATGCATCTAATTTGTCACATCTTCCTTCTCTCTTTTCCTTTAAGATGAAAAGTAGGTATCCTAGCTTTCATATTTCATAAATAACAATGCAAGCTGAAAAACGTACTCATCCTAAGAAAAAAATTCTGCATCTTGTGACCTCTTCATTTCTGCATCAAATGGACAAGCCTTTTATTTCTTGAACTCTTCTATAAATTACTCCTTGTCACTCCTCCTATACGAATGATGACAATGATGATGATGATGTCTCTATGAACTAGAATTGGAATAAAACCCCTGGTCATTACCCCTCCTATCAGCCATATCTAAGAACCTACCATATATGATTGTGTCATCCCTATCTAACCTATATCCTAATTGATAAATGCTTCCATATGCCCCAATGGTCATTTCCTCATGTCCATGACCAATCCTAAGTGGTCCATATATTTACCAATCTGAAAAAATTTGAAGGATAACTGCATTAAATTCATCTTGCTTGTCCTGTGTTATGGAAATTCCTTCATGTGACTAAATGATCATGTCATTATATACCTTATAATTTTCTATCTCTTCCTTTAAACTTCTCAATGTATCTTCTATATTAGGGGAGTATTCATTTCGATGTTGTTCATTTAACATGTAGGGAGAATAACATGAATTGTAGTCTAGCATTCAACTATTCATCTTCATCTTCTTATTCCTCCAAACATGCCATGTCATATAAACTAATATAAACATGATCAAAATACATCAGTGGAGTTCAAGGGAGGCTATATCGTCTATAACATCATTCTGGATTAGCACAAAATGTGTATATATAATGAAATCAACATATCAATCATCCAAAAATCAACATCATAAACCTTTACACGATGACACAACTTCAATGAAAACCATACCATTGCATGCATAATGAACACATAGACATCTCATATCCATGCATGACAAGAACACTTCACCCATGTAGTCGAAGTGTTTGAACCTGGGAGCTACGATTCCAATCAGTAACTAGCCCTCCCACATTTACTCAATTTAACTGACCTAGTAGGGTAAACATGAGATCAAGAGTTATTATGACATGACCCAACCTCCTAGATCCATTTAACGAATTGGGGCCTACAAATAACTACTGACTAATAACTCACAACATCCCTTAGGGCTACAGGAAACTCGAGGGCAAAAGAACCACCCTAGGTGATAAAACCATGAGTTAGAGCTCCTTTTAAGACAACTTAATCCCCAACCACATGCATGGAAAGGCCTCCATGTAGTTATAGGCTTCCAACCACATGTACACAGTTTCCTTAGTGTGGTTGTGATAGAAAATGTCATGTTTAGAGGCTGTGGTCCTGATATCTAAGGCACAATTATAGGCCAGCCTCTAGACCACTGCCCAAAATATCCTAAGGCTTCTTAGAATCATTAATGACATGACAAAAAAGGTAAACATTCCAACTTAAAGGAAAAACTTCACTAATACTTCCTAGAACATAATAGGGATTTTTCCGAACACATGGAAAACATGTACAATACAGGTCATGAATTCATATTTGATCATAGGAGACTGAAAATTTTATGAGAATCACCAATAAGGCATAATTTATTGTCATAATATTTGTAATAACATTTTTTGTCCATGCATTCATCAAGCATTCATATATTCACCAAACATGTCAAGATCCATAAGTAATATACATCACATAACTATCATAGAATCAACTTATAAGTAGGATAGAAACCATGGAAACTCGACCATAATATAACCAACAATAACACGAAATATATATATATATATATATATATATATATATATATATTATAATAATATATATATATTATATATATATATATTATATATATATATATAACAATAAGATAATAACTCTTATCAACATATGATGTTACTGACCAAGTTAGGAACTTCCATGTACCACTCGACCATATACTTGGCTAAACCAAATCTCTCTTTCAACCAATCACCTTTGTGCCATATTACAGACATGAATGTTAGATCTCATGGAGTAAACTAAAAAAATTCAAAACATGGATTCTCGAGGCCAAAACATTTCAACCCCCAACTAGTGATTCCACCTCATGTTTGTACATCACTAACACCAACCAAATGGGTCTCTACCCAAGTTATTGAGAGTTACAGGAACTAGTAACTCAACCCATAGCGTTCGAGGGATCTAGATTATTTATCCAACCCATCTCAAGGGACTACTAACTTAACCCAGCAAGGGCTCCAAAACCTTTCTCTGAATCTAGGCTCCAGGACTAGTAACTCAACCCAGATAGTTCCAAGTTTTGTAGTGTGTTTGTTCAAACCCACATCCATAAGGAATTTTGAGCACCAACTAGAAAATAATAAAGTTGGATAAACCCCACAAGACCATGGCTATCTAGGAAATGACAACGAAAGGATAGAACCATTATTAATCTAGGAAATCCTCCACGTTAATGACAACAAATAACTAGAAAACCACATGCATCTACCGTGCATCCGTAAATCAAAAATAAAAACACACATACAACTTGTTACATGAAAGAAATCCCACTATACTTGTTGATGCACCTATTCACATGATCCTTCCTTATTTCCATTGTCTTCTTTCTCCAAATTCAAGTGAAAACTAGAGTGCTCTAAGCATGCTCCAAGAATGTTCTAATGATGTAATAGTATGAGAGAATGTGAGAATAGAAGACAACTCCCAAAACTGAATTGAGAAAAGATAAACCAGCGAGAGCTGTGAATTGATTCTCATAAGCATTTTTGTTGTTGAGGGCATTATTTTCTTCATTTTCCTTCATTTTTCCTTCAATTTCCCTCTCATGCAAATCTATGACCTTTCGTATCCCTTTTCTCCTATTTTAATTTATTTTCATAAACAAATGTTAATAATTTCCTCATTACCTTTGCCCATGCTTTTGTCAATTTCCATAGCCATTAATATAATCACCATTGTTACCCATAACCATGTTTTTCCAAACATTAAGCTTGGAATACATGTCTCATGACCTTGGTATTAATTTTATTTACATATAATTTCAACCAGGGATTGTTACATACAACTCATATGAACTAATTACAATGAAATTTTGCAGAATTGGGTCCAATCAATATATAGTCACAATATCTATGAACAGGGGTTCATTTATTTCAGAATTATATATATATATATAATAATAATATATATATATATATATATATATATATATATAATATATATATTATATATATATATTCCAAGTGGATATTGGTGGCCACCCAACTATTCCACCGAGGCCTCTAGTCAATTTTGTTCATTACATTAAAGATTCTTTAAGACTTGTTGTATAAAGGTCGAATGTTGGTTTTTTTTCTAAATATCAAAATTTCATTTATATACAATGATCGCAAGGAGGTATGGAATTTGAATCATATCAAATTTGAATGGGGGCCAAATTTTATGTAATATTTCTTTTAAAGGTTACAAACATGCACTCCCCACACAGATTCCATATGAAATGATGGAATTCGAAGGGGGACATTACGATAGGGTATATGTTTTTCTGGCTTATTGTATTTGCATAATACCTTATATGTCTGTGTGTGTTTGACCTTTGTGTGTATTCCATATATTTAAAACAATAGAAGGATGATAAACATATGAACTCTGTCTTATCAATATCCAATATAAATTATAATGTTACAGAGTGTAAGTTTCCATTACAATGGCGAAGTGTAATGTTACGAGTATTCCAAAAATGGGACCCTTGCATGCCTCAATGAACATGGGTTTGGGGAGGCTTGGTGATATCAAAAATGTCGATGCTTATATGTATATATAACCGATCATAAAAATCAATGGAGAAGGTAGGTTTATAATGTGGTATTAAGTATTCAGGGTTATACAGTTTAAGGTGTGTCATAATTATTAAAAATACATGCAAGGCTAGGATAATGGATGGGGTTACAAGACATTGCATATATGATATCAAATATGGAATGAATATATATGAAGTACAAAGTTTAATATTGTCTATATGGTATTCAATACATAAGTTCCACATAAAGGTTTACAAATTCTAATATGTAAATACAAACTCCCCACCATCATCGATTGTGTGCATACAATATGTTGAATTAATACATGAAATTTTAGTTTTCAAAATATAGCTGAAACACAACATGGAACTATTAGGTATCACTATAAGGGCATCACCAATATTTTTTGGTTTCACTAATTGTTATTGTATGCATGTCTGAAGCTCTATCGGCTCATTACTACAATAGGGCATTTCCTTTATCTATATAAAAGACGAGAAACCACCAATAAATGAAGTAGTATTTAGTTAGAGAATCACATCATAGAAGATGATGAAATATCCTAATAATGTGTAGACAGAAGTAGAAATATGGAGGATACCTCACAATGAAGCCTTGTACGAGGACATGGAGCTCGAGTTAGTTTGCATCAACAAATTCAGATCAAGGATATGTCATGAATTGAGGACAATCCATAAAATAAAAGGGGGCGGAATGTAACACCCCTTATTAACCCCTGCATTGTATATGTATATATGTGGATATTGAGTTTGGGGTGTCTCTGAAAGTATCCACATGGCTAGGATGGTAGGCTGATTATTAAATGATAACGCTAAAGCACATGAGTAAATAATATACAATGATATTTAGGTTGAGGAGTCAAAATTATATTATGTGGCCAATGTGGCCATGCAGATGCTAAATATATTGTGGGGCCATCAGGCTTAGACATATATTCCCTTAATGGCTAAAGTGGTTAGAGATTAAGATTGTAATTATTGCGTATAAACCTTATAATAATAATAAAATAAGGATAACAATAGAACCCACTCGAGGGAAATAATATGGGGGCACAACTCCAAGGAAAAAAGGAAATGATCAAGTTTTGGTTATGTGAGTGTACCTTTGGCCCATATGGCTTTAGGAAGTGCACCTGACTAGTGAAGACCATGCATTATAAAGGGAGTGTAGGTTCCTATTATACGAGAGGCATTATTATTATACATGGGTGTGGATGATTATTCATTCATTCAATGACTATGGATTATAACTATCATCCATTAATATTTTGATGCATTAAGGTGTATTTAGTCAACTAAGAAAATAAGAGAATCATTTTGGGCTAGTAGTCCGTGTATAGAATTCTATTAATTATTTGGTTCAACGAATGAAGTAGCTAAAGAGTCTGAGGTTCGGCCTTAGATGTGCGGTTGGTGACTTTGAGAGTTGTTGTCCCTACATATGGCTTTGTGCCATGTACCTATGGTTAGGAATTCACTTGGAGATAGTTGGTGAGTCCTTGAAGGGACTCGAGAACTAACCATGGGGATCTTTGGTTGAGTCATTTTTCACATGGAGACTAGACACCAATGAGCACCTAAAGTTGTAGGCAAACACTATCGTGGCCAATGACAAGTCTCTTTGGAATGTGCGCACCATTTAGGGATTGATATTATGCCACTCGGGTGTCGATGAGAGGGACATAAGCCTATAACTAGATACTGAATCTGTTATGGCTGTTATGAGGCTAGGGTTTTTGGTAGTTGTGATTGAGAGGAACATGGAAAAACCACATTGAGTTGAGCTATTTTTGTTCATTTTTCTAGCTTATATTTTATGTTAATTTCTTATTTAATTACATGTATAGATAATAAACCTTCAAATGGATAGTTGTTGTATGCACATGCCATGGAATAATTTAGGTGCAATATATAACTATCAGCCTTAGCCAAACTTTTATGTAAATATCTATATGTTTCCTGTTGCAATTAATTAATGGTTTTTTCACATAATACATATAGCATTGCATATATTAATAAATTAAATTGTGACTCTCAAGTTTCAAGTTGGAAAAAAAATTCATGTATGATTGGGCATATTATTTCATAACAACTAAATGGTTTTGCAACACTATGGAGTGGCGTTGCCCAATTGGGGTCTTGGACACTCTAAGGTTACTCGAAGAATCTTTCACAATCGAGTACATGTGGAGTGATGTTGCCCGATTGGGGTCGGGGACACTCTAAGGTTACTCCAAGAATCTTTTAGAATCGAATACCTCACCTAGTGCAAGGAGGAAACAGTTAGCCCAGACTAACCTCGAAATATGAGCAAGGTTTAAGATGGCATAATGGCATCTAGGTAAACAATGAAGTTGACAAATGTAAAGTATGCAACGTACGACATTGCATGCAATTTTTTTTTTTTTAAGAACTAGCGATTTTCTATATATGTTTTTTATTTTTATTATTTACTCTATATAAAATATTGTGCCATTTCTTCTATTTATTTATTCAAATAAATGAATGAATAATAAATGTAGTAATAATCATTGAAATTCGAAAAAAAATATTAATAAGAAACAATAACAAATATAATAAATGAAAAACTTTTTTGGTAACCATGTGAGGGAGTGCATGCAACCATAGGTGGTTCACCTTTCTTCTTGCAGGTAAGCTAAGAGGACATTAGTAAGGTAGTCAACATGTAAGCTTGAAATGATAGCAAGAAATATTGAACAATAGCAACATATTTCCACCTTTTACATGACAAAATATTTAGTTCAAAGCATTCTTCCATGCAGGTGCAGGTAACTCGAAAGCCATCAAGTAGAAACTAGTTCATCTGCTTCTTGTATTTTTTGCTATTCAGGAATAGCGACTCCAATACAAATCTCCCAGAGACCTATTCTCTTGGCTTCCACTTGTCGGATAGGTTTAGCCAAGCTAAGAAGACTCAATCTATCAGCTAGTTCAGTCTTGCACCTAACAATCAACAAGAAAAATCTCAATCAAGTGGTCATGCTCATTCAGGCTCTATGTGAAGCATGGAGGTTGTAGCGATTGTCTCTTCTTTAGATATTTATTACACTAAATATTGTCTTCTGTATGAAAACCTTTTTTTCCAAACTTACCATGATTGCTTTCTTATCAGAAGCAATGTCACAGTCATGAAAGCACCAAATCTCAACTATTAGTTTAGTTAGAAAATCAAAATTTTCTTTCTCTATAGTGGAAATCATCTTGGAAATTCATAGCAAAGAAATGGTTAAAAAAGCAAATTTAAGATAAGTTTCGAACAATGTTATTGTAATTTTAACTATTCAGGTTATCGAAGGTTTTTCTTCAATACTAATTGAATGCAAAGTTGTGCTTGCTTCATTAAATACTAAATACTAAAAGAGTGAATGTGTCTTACTTATTAGCAGCACAACTGATGACTTAGTGGCATCATCCCATGGCTAGTACGAGAGAAGGAAATACACATAAATAATGGACAACTGACTAAGCTATTGGTCCTGCCTCCACCTCTCTTTCTGGGACCAGGTGAATTTCATAACAACCAGTGATGAATATAATCTATATGTATTATAAGTCATGCTCTTGTCCTAAGAACATAAACCATGACTGAGAACAATAAGCATCCACTTCTTGAATTAGTTTAAAATCTTTTTTCTCAGTTTGCTCCACTCATCTATTTAAAATCTCAATCCATTTTTGAATTCAATTCATTTCTAAGCATTACAATATATGTCGATATGTAGTATTATGAACATTTGAGTATATATTAAAAATTGTTTGATGGAAAATATAAGTTGTTTGCAGGGCCAAGCTATAGACTAATGTCTTTTAATATATCAATTCCCAATTCTAATGTTATCTTTTGTAATAAATTAGTTATATGTACAGACCAAAAG
Source organism: Pinus taeda (assembly GCA_000404065.3). Taxonomy (NCBI): domain Eukaryota; kingdom Viridiplantae; phylum Streptophyta; class Pinopsida; order Pinales; family Pinaceae; genus Pinus; species Pinus taeda. Next base: position 154,027 of record APFE030639774.1, read on the forward strand.
GAATGCCTCTAAATAAACGAATTTCTATGTATAGGTGAAAGGCAGTTTTTGTTACAAAAGGTGACAATACAATTTACTTCAGGTTGTGAAAACCTTCTTGTAGGGAGAGAATATAAGTCAAATGCTGTTGTAAAAGAAAGAAACCTAGCTAGAAAAGGAAAACCATGTTATAAAAGGCATTGAGAGCAGTGATAGACCTGTAATCTAGTGAAATTGGATGTGATAGTGAAATCAATTCTAGAGATGATGTTCCATGTATTAAAATACAAGGTTCAAGCTACAATATTGTCATTATTTTAAGTAAAGTAAGTATCATCATGATGCAACCTCGGGGTTGCGAGATGAGATAGTGTAACGAGGCGAGTCACATGTTGAGCAGTAGGCAACAACACAGGTGGCTACACTTGATATCAACTTGACAGTTACATGGGATAACTTTGTGTATGCAAAGAAGTCCCTTAACAAAGCAATGTGCATTTAAACAAAATACTCAATATTTTAGAGTAATGTTAAGGTAAAGTTAGCATTATCTTAATTCCATATATATTATTTTACTTTTATATAATATCAAATTTGGATATCCACTTGAATTCTTCCTAGAGATAGGTGATGTTTATAATAAAAGGTCAAATCCAAAACTTTAGTTAAATTTTGATGAAGAGAATTTGCCCCCAAAAGTTTGGTTAAATATTAGTTAAGAATGTTGATCAACATGAATTAACATGAATCCAACTGCCAAGCAATCAGTATAGTTCATGTATTGTAGTAGGTAGGGACTAATAATCCTTATTGATGAGCCTCATAAATGGGTAATTATATGGGCTCATTTTACCTCCTAACCTAGTCAAATCAACCATTCTCTTATCTTATTATATGATTTTCAAATTATATTTATGCTTATACAGTGAGTTGAGTTAGTTATGATGCCATGTGGTCTAACATGTATTTAACACAGATTATTGATGGATTTGAAGGTCAAAGTCAAGGATTTTGTGGTCAAATGGTAGCAATAAATTGAAGTAGACAAAGGAGAGGACTTACAGGAGGGAATCCCACTCATTTATTACTCCTCACTTCGAATTCCCCTTCATTAATCTTGGAGTACAAGTAGCTGAATCAGGCACTAAAAGGCAGCCGAGCAATCGGAGGATAACTCATAGTTATCTTGAGTTTTGGGTGAAAATCCTCCCTGATTTTAAGGAAGCTATTGATAGCTTTAGATGTATAAGTAGAGAGGCCTAGGGCCTTACCAAGGTCAGATTTTTTCTTATGTAAACCCTACTCACATTTCGAGCTTACTATTTTGTGATAGTTTTATGTAATCTTGCTATTCTTTGATAATGAAGACGAAATCCTTTTTGAGCTAGCACTGAGTTACCTCAGAGAGCTGAATCTCTTGCACTAGGGCCCAATCAAATAATCCAAGATTCTCTTTACTTGTATTTGTATTCTTTACTTTAGTTTGTAGATTAATTTGCTGTTAGATGTATTTCTTTTATGGTTAAGAATAGGTTGCTTTTGATTATTTAGTAGTTTGCTTCAATTTGTCCCTTTTGTAGCACATTAAGCAGTGATAAAAAAAGATTGAAAAGGATACTAATAGTGCTTTGGCCTCTCTTCTTTGCTTTAGGACCATGATTTGAGGCAAAGACTCTCTTGTTTCCTAAAAAACACAGATTTTCCTCATTCATAGGACTTCTAGTGTTTGCATCTCTTTAGTAGGTTAATAGTCCAGTTTTACTTTGCTTCAAATCTCCTTTGCCATGTTCATTTTCTTATTCGAAATAGTCCTCCTTCATGCTTTCCTTTCCTACAACATTTCTAATCATTTCCTTTCATAGATCATAGTTTATACCATTTTAATGCAAAACTCTGTTTTTCCTAAATGCACTCATTTCATTTGTTGCTTGATTTTCTTCATTGACTATCAACTCCTTTGCAATAGATCTCTTTCTGTAGTAGGCTAGATTATTATTAATGATATCCTCCATTTGATCCATGCCCTACAAGTCTCCTAAATCTCACCTCAATTATTCCCTAGTTTCTTCGATTTTTTTCATAAAACTTCTTCTCCTCTCTTTGAGAAAACTTAATCATCTTTCTCTATCCTAGTGATTCATGGTAGAGGTGCCCTAACACCTCATTCCAACCTTCATCCACCTTTTCCACCCACTCTGACACCCTCAAAAGAGCGTTAGTTTCTCTCGACCTCGTCATGTAGGCCTCGTGTAGTTTCCCTGTGTCCTCCTATAGTCTTTCTTGTAGGCTCCCTTTTCAAGGCCGAGTGGGGGAAAAGCCTCTAGAAGGCCACCTAAGACCTCTTATGACCCATCCACACCATCTTCCATCCTTCCAATCTCCAAAACCACCCTCTGACACCATCTGTTCACTGCCACACTCACACACAATAAATTAGATGCATGTCAAATTCACATAAAAACATATAAAAATCCAAAAACATGTTTTTTTCTTATTTACTTCCAGAAATAGCATCGTTATATTTTGTTTACTTTCTTGAGTAGGTAATGGCATTTCTTTCATGGTTTTTGTAGTATTTTTTGGAAAAAGTATAATGAGCTTGTTAATTAGTGTTTACTGGGTCTTTCTTTACATTACAGTGTTTTTCCTTTCTACAATTGGAATAGCTTTTGTAGAGTAATATTTACCTATTTCATCACACATAGTGCTTCGTTTGAGATCTATAGAAGTTGACTTGATCTCCTAGTGATCTTGCACCGACTGACCATGTGACAACTTGCAGTGAGAACTAGCACTTGTTCATATAGCACCGATGCTTCCAAGTTTGTTACGAACTACTGGATTGATAAAAGTAAAGTTGGTAGCCTAGGAGTTGTAGCATTCTTGCTGCAATACTAGTGCTCACCACTTTTTGGCACCATTTTTGGGGAAGCGTCAAAGTATTCTATGACTATTTCTTTCTTCTATTTGTTCTTGCAACATTCTGCTAATACTTTATTTCAGCAAAAGTAGACTATTCATTTCTTTTCTTTCAGTTCTACATTTCCTTGCTTTCCCTTCCAATTCAGCTAATTCCATTTCAGAAAAAGTAGACTAGTCATTTCCTTTCTTTTAGTTCTGCATTTCCTTTCTTTCCTTTACAATTTTGTAAATTTCCATTTAGCAAGTTCATTTCAGCTACTTGCAATTTGTTTTGTTCAATCACAATATTAGTTTCTACAGGTATTATCAGTGTGGGAAAAAGGAAACAAAAAACCAACCAAAAGGATTTCATTTCATGCCTTGTAGGAATAGAGATAACTTAGGAAAAGTTTTTCCCAACACCCATTGCTTCACGCAACCAAACTTCTCTCTTTTTCGGTGGTTGCGATCAAGAAGAATGCTTAGTGAACAACCAAAGATATTTGAAGAACCTATAGGGGAAGAAGAGGAAGAAAATTTTTCTATGGAGCCAATGGCTAAAAACAGAAATGCTAGGGGAAATGGAGAAGGAATAGAGGGTACCTTTCCCATTCGGGAGACCAATGGGGACACCAAAATGAAAAATATAAGTCCTTCGGCCCTACCTCACTTCCATGCCCTGACTACAGAAGATCCTAACACCTTCTTGTTTGAGTTCATTGTCATCTGACGAACTTATGACTATGCAGAAGATGAGAAAAAGTTTAAACTATCCCCTTCTACTATCAAGGATGCAACATTGTGTTGGTTCATGAGATTACCTAGCAAGAGCATCACAACTTCAGTTCAGATGCAGCAAGCCCTTAACAAAAAATATCGAGACTATTGTAGGTCAAAGGATACTAAAGAAGAAATCTTATGAATGACCATGGGAAGTGATGAGTCCCTGGAAGACTATGAAGAGAGTTTCCAACTCAATTACAAAAGGGTTAGATGTACACTTGACCCTAAGTCTCTGAAGTTGGTCCTGCTTAGGGGAAGCCGGGAAGACCTTTTAGACACCCTCCATCTACTTGCCAGGGCAGACATTTACCAACTATCCTATAAGGACATAAATACTATTTTTAGAAACCATTCTAGAGCAGCCAGAAAGAGAGGTAGGGGGAGTCAACCCGAAGCTAGTACCTCTTCTTCCAATTCATCCATTAATGGGGAGATTGGAAGCATGATGGAAGACTTTAAGAGTGAGATGCTACAAACTCTTTCCATGCAAATGGATACCTTACATATAAAAATAAAATAAGAGGAAGTAGAGAGGGCTTTGGCCATTTTTTTCCCTAGATGCACTAGGAGGCATCCTAGGAATGAATGCCCATTGAACTCTATGGAGGTTTGTTCAGTCTGTGAAGAAAATCACTCTACAGACAAGTGCCCTTCCTTACCTAGACTTAAAGCTATATGCTGAGAGGCTGAAGGAGTCATTGAACAAATCTATTACATAAACCAAAGGAGGCCGCATAGACCTAGACGATACTAGCAGGGGATGAAAGGGACATCTCAGGCATACTACAACTCCAACCAAGTCACCTCCATACCTTATTAGGGCCCCCTACTCATTCTTCTTGGTCCATGCCTCTTCCTTGATCCTTCACATCTCAATATCATGCCCAACTAGCCACCCATTCATTTCAATCCTATTCTCGGCTGCAACCTCAGTGGAGTGCACCTCATCATGGGTGGAGGTCCCAATACAACTCTCGTCCCGCTATTCTACCAACACCACCTGCCCAACCACAACTGTTACCTTCCGCACCACCAAGGCAACCCCAAATGCCTACCCAGCCAAATTTGAACTCGAACAACAGCATGTGTATAGTGGGGAACCATCATGGTCAACTTATGCTATGGAGATTCAAGAAATTAGCTTGCGATCTAGGAAAGTTCTCCTAGATAGCCTGCCTCCACCCAGGGAGGTTGATGAAGATAAAGAGGAAAGTGAACCTAAAGCAAATCCACCCTTTCCTGAGAAACTATCCATGACAATCCAGCCTACCCCAAAAGAGATTAAACTCTTGGGAGAATTGAAATGTTTATGTTTGAAGATACCACTTCTCCAAGCCATAAAAGATGTGCCTATTTACAATAGATTTATCAAGAGAAGTTCTTTAGGCATCCGAGAAGGTATAAGAGACATGCCCCAACCATCAATGTAATAAGACAACTGTCCAACATGATGTTGGTGCAGAGAGTTTGTCCAAAATATTTGGATCCTGGAAGCCTAGTAGTTGATGTACACATCAATGGCACAATGGTCCCACATACCTTGATTCATCTAGGAGCTGCCATTAATGTGATGAAAAATTACAAAATGCTCAAACTTAACCTCTAGGACTCCTTGAGGAAGACCACCACAGTGCTGCAGTTAGCAGACTACTTCACCATGACCCCTCAGGGGATTGTGGAAGATGTGATGGTCTCCATTGATTCTTGCGAGTACCCTGTAGATTTATTAGTTCTCCAACCAAATGCAAACCTCACTGGGTATCCTCTCATTCTAGGAAGACCCTGGTTGGCTACATTCGATGCCTACATCAGTTGTCGAGCTGGAAACATGACCAGAAAGAATGGGCACATGTCCACGCAGTTAACCCTATATCCTCCTTCCCAACCCCTACTAGAGCATGATCTACCTCTCTGGTTGGAGGACGAGGATGAGGATGACGTTTATTTTGGACTGCTTTGTGCATTACAAATCACAATGGGAGGTGGAAACTGCAAGATGAGGATGATATAATTGAAAATTTGATTTAGAATCCACCTCCCATTGTATCACCATTAGAAGACAGAGTAAGAGAAACCTAAAACAACCCCTCAACTAATCTATGTGTAGGCGACCCTAATTATCCTTGTGTCAAAAATATAGATGTCGGTTGACAAAGAACATTGAAAATCAATCCATCCCTATCTACTTCCCAGGAGAAGGAGCTATGCAACCTACCAAGAAAACATATAAATGCCTTCACCTGGAGTTATAAGGAGATGAAGGGAGTGAACCCTTTAGTATGTACTCATCATATATACATCAAGAAATATTGCAAGTGAATCAAGTAGCCTCAAAGGAGGATGAATCCAACACTTGAAGATATTTTTATGGTAGAACTATAGAAATTGCTTGATGTAGGATTCATCTATCCCATTTATGATAGCGAATGGGTCTCTCCTTTGGTGCTAGTGCCAGAGAAAAATGGTAAGTGGATTCTGTGTTGACTATTAGGAATTGAACAAAGCCACTAAAAAGGACCACTTTCCTTTACCCTTCATAGATGAAGTGTTAGACGGTTTGGTAGGGAAAAAAAATTCTCGTTCCTAGATGGGTTTAGCAGGTACAATTAGATTCCAATCAGCCCGGAAGACCAAAATAAGACCACTTTCACTTGTCCTTGGGGTACGTTTGCATACTGGGTCCTTATTTTTGGTTTGTGCAATGCTCCAATCACTTTCCAAAGAGTGGTATTAAGTATATTTTCTGAAGTGGTCCATGACGTAGTAGAAATATACATGGATGATTTTAGTCCTTATGGCTTTTACTTTAAGGAAGCTTTATCTAACCTAGGAAAATTTCTAGATAAATCTATTGAGATGAACCTGTCCCTCAGTCTAGAAAAATGTTAATTCTTGATGACTGAAGGGACCATGCTAGGTCATGAAATATCTCATCAGGGACTGCACGTGGACCCCAACAAAATTGCCATCATCCAAAGGGCCCCACCTCCTTAAAAGGTGAGATATCTCAGAAGTTTCCTAGGCTTAGCCAGATATTGCAGGAGACTCATTAAATACTTTAGCAAGATATCCTCTCCTTTGTTTTGCCTCATAGGCAAAGATATTGAGTTCATATGGTCGGAAAACTATCAAGAAGCCCTAGATATCTTGAAGGGCAAGCTAGTGACTGCCCCAATTCTCAGAGGCCCAAACTAGGCCCTACCTTTTCACATTCACACAGATGACTTGAACAAAGAAATAGGAGTAACCTTAGGACAAATTGATAAAAAGTTACCTTATGCCATATACTTTATCAGCAAAAACTTGTCAAAGGTAGAGTTAAACTACACAGTGACTAAGAAGGAACTCATAGCTATTGTGCATTCCTTAAACAAATTCAGACATTATATCATAGGCTATCAAACCTTTGTGCACATTGATCATGGTGCAATTACATATTTAATGAGCAAACCAGATGTAAATGCTCGCATCATTAGATAGTTGCTTTTATTGCAGCAGTTTGATTTGACCATTATTGATAATAGTGGTAAAGAAAATGTTGTTGCTAACTTTTTGTCTAAAGTAAATTTCCCTGCAGGTGAAGAAGGAATGGTGGAGAACCAAATGCCATATGAACACATATTTTCTATATCAGTACTCTCTCCATCATTTGCTGATATAGAAAACTACTTGGTTTCAACATAGTTCCCACCACACCTATACTCAAAAGACAAAAGCAGGATAGTAAGGAAAAGCATCCCTTTCACTTGGATTGGAGGCAATCTCTTCAAACTGGGCCCAGATCAGATCTTGAGAAGATGTGTCAGGGAGGAGGGAGTCTTTGACATCCTCCCAACCTATCATGATGGGCCTTGTGGAGGTGATTTTGTAGCAAAAAGAACCACCTTCAAGATATGGCAATCAGTCTACTACTGGCCCTGTTATTATTATTAAAAGAAGATAGAGATGACAACAATAGGTGGTTTTTACCCACATTGGTTTTCCACCTTAAATCTTGGTGTTCATCTGTGGTGCTTATGTGTGATTCTTTAGTTTTCTTTTATTGCACTATCTAATCAATCTTTGATATACTGGTTAAAGCTAAACACATTATAAATTGTCTAAATCATAAGTTCTTTGCATATACGCTGCTTTCTTTAGGCACAGTGACATGTGCATGCTAGTTCACTTCACTTAAGTAGCATATATAATTTTTTTGGGGAAATAAAATAATTCATCTGATAATACTGATTCACCCCCTTCTCGGTATTATTTCCAACACTCTAATCGATTTTTGGCATGACAAGGAAAATCCACACTTTATCCTAATTTTTCCGAAAATGTTAAAAACCACCACCTTCACTTCGGAAAGGATTATCCATTGTGGTTAGAGGTTGGTTGTTAATGATATTATCATTTCATATAATCCATATCCCTATAAAAATTTCCTTTTTCCAACCGCTTTTACCAGCGTGAGCATGAATAACATTTCTATATTTGCAAGAAAGAAATTGACTTTTGAACTCGATGAAGTTTGAACCTCTCTAATCAGTCAATGAGGTCAAATATTCCCATAGTCATGGATAAGGTCAAATATCTCCTAAGAAATTGAAAGAGCCCTATCTGCATTCTCACCTCCAATTCAGTGGTAAATAAATTTCATAGATAGTTTAAACAAAAAAAATCGCAGTCACCCTCGTGATGTTCTCCACTGAATGTTTCCTAGAAACTACCCAATAAACACAAGCGTTTCATCCGACCAACCCAGTGTTCATCCAATCCTATCAAACAAAAAAAACACTACTTTTACAACCATGCATAGGGAATAAATTATTCCACTAAGGAGGATGGGCAACGCATCCATCACCCAACCACAAGGAAGGAGTGCCATATGCATGCCTATTCTACAACCAAACTTCCATCCACAAAATCAAAAGTCATCATATTCTTCTTTTGTTGATTTTAACTCTTAACTCTACCATAAGATGCCCTCGCTCTATGAGATAAACATCGTTGATCGAAGATGGAGTTCTGAAGCCTAGATGAAGCCCTCGTCATCCTCATCTAACATGCAGTTGTATTTGCATCAAGTAATTACAAGTGTTTCTTCCTATCAACATTCAAGGTTTTGTTCCACTTTTTTCTCCATTCTGGTCAATGGCATACCTTCCACCCTCTTTCATCCCTCTAGAAGCATCCGACAAGGAGATCCTCTTTCCCCCTTTCTGTTTGTTTTAATGGCAGAAGGGCTTAGACAAAGTATCAAATATGCTCTTCAATCCTAGTAGCTTAGAGGTCTTTCCTTCCCCAACACCCTTTCTTTTACCTACCAACATTTGTGGATGATAACATGCTATTTGGTCATCCCTCAGTTCAAGAGGCCCATAAAAAAGAATCCCTTATGAACGAGTTCTTTGAAGCCTCTGGTGCCAGCATTAATAATGTTAAATCCAAAATCTTTTTCTTTCATACCCCTTCCATCACTCAATCTTATAGCACACATTTTTGGATTCTTGGTTGCCTCTCTCCCCTCTAAATATCTAGGTGCACCCATGACTGACTTTGCATTAAAGCACTCTACCTAGAAACTACTCCTAGAGAAATTGGAAGCTCGCCTTTTCTCCTAGACTTATAGAGCCCTCAATATGGCCAATATTCTAGTATTAGTCAAAGTTTTCCTACAATCCATGCCTCGTTATCTTTTCTATGTTTTGGCAGCACCAAAATGGGTTCTTAAGAAAATAAAAATTCTTCAGCAAAATGTTTTATGGGGATCCTCAGGAAAAAATAGAAAATGGGCATTGGTCAAGTGGGCTATGGTTTTCCTTCCAAAAATTTCAGGGTACACTGGGCTTCAAGATCCTCAACATAGCAATGCAGTCATGGGAGCACGTTTATGGTGGAAATGGATTTGTGCTCTACACACACCCTGCGCCATACTTTGGACTACCAAATATGAAAACAACCAACCGACATATGAGTTAATTCGACTCATAGAAGTGGGAAAAGGTTCCTTAATTTGGAATGCAGCTAGTTAGCACAAAGCTATAATCCAACAAAGTTGTTTCTGGGAAATAAGGAATGGCAACAAGGCATGTTTTTGCGATGAATCATGGTAGCAGAGACCCAAGTTGAGTGACCTGATTAGACCTCACGAAACACAGGAATGGGAAGAGCATCAGATGGATAAAGTTAGCCAGCACTGGACACCTACTCTCAAGCGGGGATACAGAAAATGGATAAGCATGGCTCACATCATGGGGCAAGCAACAAAATCTATTCATAAGAATTTGGAGACAGAGCTTATTAATAGGAAAATTCATTTTTTAGACAAGAAGGATATAATACGATGGGTTTATAATGCAAGTGGGAATTTCACCACTCAAGATGCATACAAACTAATATTTGGCAATCAAACAGTCAAGGATCAATTATGGGACAAAGTACGGTCCCCCAATATATGGCCAAAAGTTTCTACTTTCATTTGGTTGTTATGTCAAAAAAAAATACTCACTTAGGACAATCTAAGGGAAATAATTTTCCATGGACTCTCCATATGCCCCAACTATAAACAATAGGAAGAAACCATTCTACATCTCATGAACACTTGCAATTTGGAAAATAGACTTTGGGAAAAAGGAAGTTTTAGATGCCAAAAAGAAGGAAGAATTAAAGAGGATATTACCAACACCATACGTAGCTGGGAAATCAATCCGTACAAGAGAAAACTATTAAACTCTTTATGGAAAATCATCCCATGTCTTCTTATATGGATTATATGAAAAGAAAGGAATTACAGCATCTTTAAAGATCAATCGACACCATTAGAAGTCCTGTGGAACAGCTTTTGCAACAACCTTCAGGAAACATTAATGCTCCAGACTTGGAATGAAGATGAATTTCCTTCCCTTCCACAAGAGTACAATATATGGACAAATTGGAATTTTCGGATGCACCAGGTATAGGAAAAACACAATAAATCCTCTTTACATCACAATATCCCAAACAAATGGATCCCTCAACCACATAATATGATTCAATTAAACTTCGATGGAGCCTCCAAATATAACTCAGGCAAAGCAGGCTATGGAGGAGCATTCAGGGATCAAAAATTCAGACCTCTTTTAATTTTCCTAGGCATAATTAGATGGGATACGAACAATTTTGTAGAGCTAGAAGGGCTATGGTAATGGCTTCTTTTAGCTCAACGACACAACTTCTTCCCCTTATTAATCGAAGGCAACTCTCAGATTCTTATTAACATGGTTCATTAGATCTTGCAAGGGACTCAGGCATATGAAGTGGTTAGCATTTGGAGACTGGAAGAAATATTAGAGCTCATAGAACAATGGCTCACCACTAACAGAGAAGTCGCCTTCAAACATATCAGAAGAGAAGGCAACAAAGTGGTTGATCTCCTGCCAAATTTAGGGGTGGATAGTGATCAGACTCTACATATAGGTTCACTCAACATGATCACCACTGCTTCCCAGCTATAGGAATATAATGAACTAGTACAAAGCAAAGAGGCACACCTGGATGTGGGTGATTACTATGAAGTTAATGCAGATTAGAGAGAAGGACGACAGGCCTCCAAGCCACATGGCCACCCGCATCCCCTTCCATGCCAATTTATGACAAGTTACACTCGACCTACATGCACCATTACTCTGGTGCTCAAGTCCAGGTGCTCGTAGTAGGCATAAGGCCATGGCTTCCACAAGACATAATTTAGTCACCCCTTCCCCACTAAACTACTCTTGCCCCCCTCAAGTTGCGGAGCTGAGCTCACGCATAACTACTGGGCAGTGATGTTGGATTCTCAACTGTGTTAATTTGGGGAATGGCTTCCATTTCTCTCAAATAACTCATTGTGCACTGAATTCTGCCCAAAGCTCCTCCGTTTCTCTTCTGAATAGCTCCATCAACTCCAGAGTTAACTCTGTCTCCCCATTTGCAATCACTGAACACAACACTACCATTTTGGCCCAGGTACAAAGCCATCATTCAGCCATGATACGCATTTGCCATCGAATGCATAGAAAAAGAGGTGGTATTCAAGGTAGAAGCACTCACCTCCCCTCGATTCCCATCCCTAAACCAACTACTTCTTCCTCATCCCCTTCTATTTCTCATTCCATAGGTCATTTCTCTAGTAGATACCCTGACACACGCAGTAGTAGAGGTCAAGAACAGGCCCACGGCACTAGAAGATTGAATGTTGCTACCCAAATAGCCAATCTCCCCACCCCCCTCACCCCTCTCACCACGCGACCCAATTTCGCTTCCATAGCATGTTGCGTAGCCCCAATATCATAGCCACTGTCACTGTGACCTTCAGTGAGGAAATTAGTCCGCAGGATGAACAAGATGCTCAGACCCACAACCTTGGACCAGAGAAAAGGAACAAGAATGAGCAGGAGAAGAACAAGGATGACCGTGAACCAGAGAAAGGAAATAGTAACAAGTAGTAGACGGTAGAGAAAACGAGCAAGGCTAGTCTTGTCACCATTTTGCATGGACGGGAGTAGGCTAGAAGAAAGCATGCAATCGTAGGCAGTCCGGGTGGTACGTAAGCAGTTGGTGGCATCCCGGGCAGTATGTCAGGCAAGCATGTAGTGGAGGGCAACTCAACAGGCACGCAAGCAGTCAGTGGCCTCCCGCGCGGCACGTCAGCAGAGGATGATGGCTGGTATGAGTATGCATGTTGCATTGTTGAAGAGCCTCCTCCAGATGACACCTAGGGGGTCCATTCAGACTGTTCAGCCAGTTGCCAGGTGTCCATTTAGACTGTTGTTTCATGGGTTTGTTTTCATGGAGTTTTTCTCTACTATTTTTTTTTTTTAAACAATGTGCCCAGTTTTGGTTGGTATTGATTAAGGACCCCTGTGTGGGCCTTTTTAAGTTAAGTTCTGAGACCTCTGTGTGGGCTTTTTACAGTGGGTTCACTCAGACTAGTTTCCCCTCAGTGGGTAGTCGAGTTTAATCTTTTTGATTAATTTTGACATAACTCTATTCAGCACCGCAGAGGCCAGAGCCTCATTGTATTTTTATTTTTGCCTTTCTAAATAGAATAGTATTACTTAGAAAAAAAACATTCATGTTTTTGTTTACATATGGATGTCTTTTGTATTTTGTTTCTAACGGGTGATGGGAAACGGTAGATAGTACCTTGGTTTGATTGGCACAAACTAATTCTTCAGACAATGTCCTTTCTGGAATACACACATCACAATTCTTATATAACCCCATATCTAACATGTATATTTTACTATGCACCCTTGGAATTTACCTTGGCATTTCGGCACTGTGGACTAGCCAGTTATGTTATTTCAATTTAACAAATATATAATACTATTATATATATATATATATATATCAACCTTAATGCAGGCGTTGGAGAGGTGCCCTCAATTTGATAAAAATTCAAGGTAAGGGTTAATTTATGTCCTTCACGACTTCTTTTTCGAATGACTCAATATGAAATTTTGACATCATATGGTCTATCAAAAAGACTTCTTTCAATCTATGACCTCATTGAAATAGCATTTTTCCTTTAAAAATCCTCCCATCATGACATAAAAACCAATCCAAAAAAATTTAAATAACATACATGGGTAGTGGAGGTTATTGATCTTCAATAAACCGTGTTTATATTTGAATTCATCCTTAAGGAATCATAACCTCTAATAAATCAATATAATGTTCACATGTTCTACGTTTCAAAATTTAACTTTACCATTTATAAATTTTGTGTGATTTTTCTTATATGGTTCTCCTACTTTTTCATATTCCGCAAAGCCACATTATCCATATGCTGAAAGGTTTGAACTAAAGCTCCAATGTCATTTATAACATACCTCCCTACCTTAGCCAAAGATTTAGTTGTTAGGCTCCAATAACTTATGATTTGGTCTCAATTACAGTTAGAATTTGACCGTAGTCACTAGTACATTAATTTCGGTCATTACATGAACACTATCATTCAAGAAACCATACCAATTTTTAATTAATTTGAATGATCCCAAAAGTGTATCCATGATGTGGTATTTTGTCAGCCTCAACAAAACTCATAGGTTGGATCATTATTAAGCATATTAGGCTTCCATTTCTTCATTTTTCTTAATTTGCAGGTGAGATTCAATAGACTTTATTAACACATCAATGGTTACTATTCCTGCAACTATCTCCAATACTCTTACTAATGGAATTACATTGATAGTAAGGAACCATACTCATACCTTAGGCACATGCTACAACAATAACTCTTCAACATAATAAGTGAAATAACGCTTATGCATAATGAGATTAATCATTCTAACTTGTGAGTACTTTGATAACTTCATAGAAGCATTAGCATACATACACTTCACTTGCTACTGTCAAATTCGTATGGCGTAGTTAGAGGAATACTAACATATAACTTATGCACCAGAAGCCGACAATAGAGGAAAAAATTTGATAATGCAAATGTATCTCATAGTTATTCATTATCAAGATGGCACATAAGTTAAAAGGTGGCATCATACCCATTACTACATCAATTCACATATTTCATACCTCTAATAAATTAACTTGGACTACAATAATGAACCATGTCATCACATGCATCAATATAAGGGATCTCATAAAGGCCATACAAACAATTATATTCATGTATAACAATCACATGTAGTTGTTTAAATCATTCTCATAGCTAAGAAAAACATGAAATTTCTTTCATAAGCTAAATTAATTTGAAACAAAGAGGGAAGAAAATATCATACATAATATTTCACATAAATGAATCCCACTAAAAAACCACTTGGAGAGAGGAGCACCACCACCCAACCATGAATCACCTCTGGTTCCCCCCAAGCCGAGGTTCTTTCCATGGATCATGTGCCTCCAATTGTTCTATGAAATGGGTATTTAATACCCTCTTTCATCACATAGTTTCCATTAGTGGCCTTCCACTTTTATGTATTTTTCCATCTGCCTAGGTATTTTTCGGAAAAACTCGCCTTTATCTCCCACAAGGCTTTTCCTCATAAAAGCTTTCCTTTATTTCCTGCAAAGTTTTATGTTTTTATTGATGGATATTGATCCACAATCCATCCAAGCTTATCTATAATCATATATAGAATATTTATCTTGAAATATTTATTCTATCCCACTCCTTAATGGAATTTGGCAAGAATCTTATCTGTTGGTGTCTCACTTTTCCAAGTGATCAATTTATTAGTTATTTAATAATGTATTTTATTTTCATTTTAAACATCACACCTAGATTTCCTCAACTTAGATTACAATAGTCTGACACTAAGGGAGGGTTGTTACAGAGGTATGGGGTTGGTCCACATACCACTTGGTAGCAGCTCCAGTAATGATGCATTGGAAGAGGCTAACATGAGTGGAGTCTTCAATGTTGGAATTTCACGAACACCACAATTGAAATGAGCAAACATGATTTGTGGTATATTCTGGAGGATTACCTTCAAAGTTAGGTATGTCACTAGGAAGCTTGGTAAGCAATGGATGCCAACTTGGTTTATGAAAAAGAAGATCATTGATGAGCTGGATGAAATTAGGGAGGTTTAAACCAACCATATAGGGGAGCAATGGAAGGTTAGTTACTATAATAGTAGAGGTTCCTTCTATGGAGTTTCCTTAGTTACCACCTTGGTTTCCCACACCAATGTTGGTGCTTAACACGGTGGTGGTACTTAGTTGGAAAGATGCAGAATCAAAGGAAGAACTCAAAGAATCAAAAGAACTAGTGTCACTATCAGGACTCAAACAAGGAATAGGAAGATGAAATCTAACTCAATGGGGAGGAGTATGATGTCCTAAAGGAAAATTTGAGTGAAGGAAATGAAGTCTCTACAAGTAACAAAGAACAATAAAACACCTAGCACAATGGTACTATGTGCAAAATGACTATATTCATATGCTACTATAATTCCATAAAATATGTCCTATCAAAGAAAAAATTACCTCTAGCCTATAGGCGATGTAAATCCTCAAAGAATTCATAGACATACTATTTGAAATGGCCTTTCAGGAGACTTCTTAGTTGACAGAATATGATCCCCATAAGCAGAGTTATCTAGAGAAAGGTGGGGTAGAGGACAAATTAGTTTCCCACAATTATCCAATAAGGTGTATTTTTGTGATTGGTCACTATAGTTACGTTCGTCCCATGGGGGTGGTCTATTCTTGAGCTTCTTGGTGATCATCCAAGGGAGAGGATTACCTGCCATGGGTTAGGTAGACCTAAGAAGAGCTACTCGCACGATGGCCTAGCCTAATCCCCTTTGAATTGAGTTTATGACACACTCTACATTTGGACCATGGGATAGTGAAGGATTTTAAGGTTCCTAATATGCAAACCTTTTTCTCAATGTAAGTGATTAGTGGGTTCTATTTCAATCCTATCCCACCGATCCTACACCTAATTACAAATATCATTTGGCCCTAGTGCCCAAGAGGGCTTAATCTATGTGAGTTCAATTATTAAGGTGTAGTGTTTCAAGTCTTGGCTTGGTGGTGTTAACCAAGATCTTGTTCACATAGTGTGTGCACTTGTGTCTGAGAAATGTATTCAGTGTATGAGGTAATTGAACATGTTTTATGATTCCATGTGTTTCTAAATGTAAAATGTTGAAAAATTTTAAATAATGCTGAGAATGGACAGTAAAATAAATAGCCAATTGAAGCAGACAAACCCCCAGCCAATTGAAGCAGACAAACCCCCACCCAAAAAAGAAAACAAGCTACTCAAAAATGCACCTATGGCCGAAAATATCTATGGTGAAAGATACTAGGCTCTATATCCGAGAATCTCCTATAAATGATGCAAAAAATCAGTAGAGAACAGAGGGTAAACAACTATAAAGGGAAGAAAAATGGTAAAGGATACACAAGGGGATCCTCTGGATGCAAGGAAACATTAGATTCAAAGTGTAATAAATGTTTTAACAAGGTTTTCAAATGGACTATTATAACCTACCAAAAATACTGAAAACTATTGGCTAAAACTACTGCAAAATGGACTCCTCACATTAGAAACCTTTTTCCTAACTGGTGCAGGTGTGCTATAAAACCTAGGGGGATTCTCCCTTGCTCAACAAGAATTTTATAAATGGATCTAGGCATTGATGTGACATAGGAAAGACAAGAAACACTTCCTAGTACACACACAAGAGTCTTAGAAAAAATATGAAAAAAAACTGAAAACATTTCTGAAAATTGCAAAATGCAGGTATTGGCCTGTAAATCTTGTCTAGATGTAGTTCAAGGGTTGAATAAGGGGTTGGGATGCAAAAAAGAGCTTGAAAATCATGTTCTCCTCCCATAAATCTCACTAAAAAAATCTCACCCAAATTGTGTTGTTTCCTACTCAGCTAGTATCTGTGACCTAGGCAAAGATCCAAAAACCCCGACAAAAATAGATTGTTTTCCAAAAAATAAAGGAGATCTAAAAATAGAGATTGAGAGGCTAAAAATAGCTGGAAAGACACTAAATAGAGCTGAAATAATGGTGATCAAGGTTTTAAATTAGTACACCAGTCGAGTCGTTGTTTCTTAGTTACTATGTGGCTAAAGCCCCAGTGGAGTCGTTATTTGTTAGTGTGAAAATTCTTAGTGTGTGTAACAAAAATGTTTCACCTAAGTCATTGGTGAAAAGTGATGATAATGAAAAAATGTGGTCGTTTTTACGTTTTAGATCTGCAAGAAAGATGATAAAACCGTACAAGAAAATATATTATGCAAGCCCAAAACATATATCAACGGTAAAGAAAAGTGCAATAATCCAATAGAAGACTTTAAATGAATAATAATTTTACTCAAACACCTGGTGAGGAGTATTTAAAACATGGGTCTATAAATCCCCCTCTATGGGATGCATCCTTTTGATGTCCTTGTGCTTCAATGATCTTATTCTTCTCTATCAAAATGTAGAAAAGCCAAATGTGATAAGGAACTCAAGTGGGAACTCAAAAGTTGTGAGATGTTAATGGTCATGATGATAATGATTATGGTGAGGAATGAATGGAAAACCCTCTTATTTATAAAACAATATTGAGCTAAATTAAGAATTGGAAAATAATACAATATTATTGACCAAATCAAAATCTATATGTTGAGAATACTTTATTACAATTTTTGGAGAGGGGAAAAATATTGAAAATGGTAAAATATCTTAGAAAATGGTTGAAGGAATTAACAAATAAAATTATCTATTAATTACTTTCTGAGAAATAAGAAATGTGTGAATTTGAAATAATTATTAGATAATGATTTAACCGTTATACCAAAAATAAGAGTAGGGAATAATAAATAAATGGTGATTTATTTAATTATTACAAGGTGATTTAGTCAAGTGTGTTAAGAAGTAATTATCAAATAATGATTTAATAATTATTTCTAGATAAAATGAAATAAAAAATGATTTATTCAATTATTCTCATAGGGTCTTTTAATTTTAATGAGAAATAATTTAGGAAAAAA
Source organism: Pinus taeda (assembly GCA_000404065.3). NCBI lineage: Eukaryota > Viridiplantae > Streptophyta > Pinopsida > Pinales > Pinaceae > Pinus > Pinus taeda. The sequence continues at coordinate 172,162 of APFE030639774.1, forward strand.
TGGTTTACAAAATTCTTTCCTATGGTGAAAATGATTTTACTATGGTAAAAATAATCCTACATGGTGTATTTAGATCCACCTTATTTGAAATGGCTAGGTGATCATTTTTTGAGTGATAACAAAAGTCATAATAATCAGAATAGTGCAATTTCACCACGTGTTCCTATTAGAGGCACCAAGAAATCTTAGTGATGGTGTAACCACTCCTCCCACATTTACATAATTTCATTGGCTTTCCTAGGTAAACATGAGATGAAGAGTTGCTATTACATGACCCAAATTCCTAGCTCCAGTTAAGGAAATCGGGCCTAAAACTAAACAATGATTGTCAAATCATAACATTCTTTAAGGTTATAGGAAACTCAGGGGCCAAAGAACCATGTGGGGTGACCAAACCTTGAGTTGCAAATCCTTTTAGCATAAATTAACCTCCAAGTGCATGCATCAAAAGGCCTCCATGCAATTATAGGCATCCAACCACATGCACAACAACACCTAAGCACGATGTGGCCTAAAATATCTTATTTAGAGGGTGTGCTCCAGAGATATGAGCCAAAATTCTAGGCCAACCTCTAGACCATTGCCCAAAACTTCCTAAGACTTATTAGAATCATTATTGAGATGAAAACAAAGCTAAGAATTCAAACTTGAAGGAATAAATTGATCTAGACTACCTCAAACATAATAGGGATTTTTTCAAACACATATAAAACATGTAAACTATAGGTCATGAATGCATATATGATCATATGATTTTGAGACTTGTCTGAGAATTACCAAAAAGGTTTAATGCCCTCTCATAAGATATTCAAGAAGATTTTGTAGTCCATATATTCATCGACCATTCATACATTCATCAAACATGTCAAGAGCGATAAGTAATATACATCACATAACCATCATAGAACTAGAAAATAACCAACACAGAAACCATGAAAAGTCATCCATAATATTTCCATCATAATTGTTACAAATATACATGAGTCACAATAGGAAAATAAATCTTGTTAGCATATGAAGTGACCAAAAAAGTTATGGATGTCCATGTACCACCCAACCATAGATTTTGTTGAACCAAATCTCTCTTTCAGCCAATCACCCCATGTGCCATATTCCAAGTATGAATGTGGGAACTCATGGAATAAACGAGAAAAGTCCAAACTAGGGCTTCGAGAGGAAAAGCCACTTCAAACCTTAACTATTAATTCGACCTCATGGTTGGACATCATTAACACTAACCAAATCAGTCTCTACTAAAGCTTTCAACGGCTCCAAGCACTAGTAACTCAACTCACAATCTTTTGACGACCTAGAGCATTTGTCCAAACCAACTCTAGGGACTAGTAATGAAACCCACTAAGGTATCCAAAGATTTTGTCCCAACCTATGCTCTAGGACTAGTAAATCAACCCAATCTATTCTGATACTTCTAAATAATTCATTCTAAACCACAATCATAAGTGTTTGTTGCTAATTTTTCACACTTTCTACCTGCCTTTTTATCCCTTTGCTATACTCATTCCATGCCTTGTTAGTTGATTTGTATTCTAAGCAACGAAGGTACAATAATTGTCATCTCTTTGTGAATTGTTAATCAATGAAGTGTAGTCCTAGGGGATTATTTTCTAAAGCAACTTGCTAACTTAAGTTTTCATGCAGATTTGGAGGAATGATGATCAAAGGCATGATTCAGCGTATGATGGCTATTGAGTTGGCAATGCTATCTTTGGATATCAGTTGTAATGGTGGTTCAACATATCGATCAGCACAAGTGTTATCTCTATATTCTTTTATATCTCAAGAATCACTATGTATTTGTAGGGAGACAACTATCGTAACCTTAGGCATTGTCAGTTGTTAATGAAATGTATAAGTAGTGATTACATGGCTGGGAAAGCAACTGCTAGGAGATATACGATATTTATCAGCTGTAACAACAAACTTCTATAATGATATTTTTGATTAATACAATTGCTGACCTTTTGATTATTTTATAGATTTCGATATTGCCACAACCCTGATTAGGGAGTTGGGCCCACTCTCATGACCAAGCATTGTTGTATTAGATGTGTGGATAGGTTTATTTTCATTTGTGTTATTTGTTTGTTGTGTAATGATTTCAGTGTCTTGCTATGAGTCTTAACTTGTTGTTACTCTTGTTGTTGTTATAGTTATAACTTATTGTTACACATTGTTATCTTATGATTAAATGTTCAATGCTGGGTAGGGAAACTGTAGCCTGCATTGACCTTGGATGATAGCCTTGAAATAACCAACCGATCTTGGGGTTGACAATTAATGTGGAATTGGGTAAATTGAATGATTCATAGTTGAAGCCAAAATTTTGGCACCATTTCTAGGAATTCTATCAAAGGCATGAAAGTACGATCAATATTGACCATAGGACCATCCTCTCATCCAAGGGAGGGATGTTTATCACCCTGCTCTAGGTCCTAAGCATTAGATTATTTTTTTTCTTTCATAGGAACCACTCCCTCGTCCAAGGAAGGGAATCTTTTCTTTCACCCTATTTCATGTCCTGAGATTAGAATTTTGTTTTTGGTTTTTTTTCATCCTTTTGCGTTCTTTTTAGGAGCCCCTCTCTCATCTTGGGGAGTGAAATTTTCACCCTAATCCAGGTCAAGAGATTTTAAGTTGCTTAAATGTTTTCCTTTTATTTTTTGATTGCATGAATTGAGATACAAATAAAAGGGGTAGAGGAAGACTCCCCAAAAGAGGAAGGATAGACCTCGGTAGAATTACCTATATCCAGGAAATCATTTGAAAAGTTGAATCGCGAACATCTTCGTGAATTGATGTTAGGGAGAGATCTCATACAAGATCTAGAGGGTAGTTAGTTTCACAACCATAACCTCCCCCAACAATAGAAGCACAATTCAGGGAAGAAGAAGTAGCAAGAAGAGGATTGGAAGAACTGAACACTGTGATTTTAGAAGAAAAAGAATACTTGATCGAATTCACTACACCACTTGATCGAGGAAGTGATGTTAAACAGACTCAATTGTGCATTATAGAACAACTAGAATTGGTTGAGATCCCAAGTAAATATTGGAATATATTCATGGCTCCTTCAACTTCTTTGATTGAGTTCCCAATTGGAGATATCAGGTATGATGCACCTATGAAACCTATTGCTTTGAGAGAATTACCTTACTTTCATTGTCTTTTTTCTTAATGTTGTCTATCGGGAATATGAATATATTTTTATGCCCAAAAATTGAAGATATTCCCAGCCACTTTGAAGGGAACAACTTTAAGATGGCTCATGGGTTTAGGGGGAAAATATATTACTACATGGGATGATATAAAGACGATTTTCTTGAAAAGTATCAAGACTACTGAAAATCATTATAGGTCAAGGAAGAAATATTTAACATTATGTTGAAAGAGGATGAGAACATGGAGGAATTTGTGGGACATTTCCAATACATTTTTTTGAGACAAGACATAGTGATCTTGATAAGGACATCTTGAAGATACTTTTTCTTCAGGCATTGAGGGAGGCATCTTTGGAACTTTTGAATGTAGTAGGAAAGGGAGATATATTAAAGGAATATTTTGACACCGTCTATTAATTGTGCATTAAGTTTTCATGTGGAGTTGTGTGGTAGAGGTAGGGGATTTGAACCCTCAAGACATCCATTGGTGGAGTTACGAAACCATAAATAGGAAACTTGTTGGACAACTTGAGGAGTGATATCTTGAGCACACTATCCTCACAGCTGGACATTTTACAATTGAAATAGAAGTAGATGGATTAGAGAAGGCTATGTCCATTTTCTGCCCTCGACATAGAAATAAGAACCTGCTTAAGGAATGTCCATTGAATATTGTCAAGACCTATGTGATATGTGAATAAATCCATTCCACTACCACCTGTCCATCTATTCTTGGGCTAAAGGAAGCTTTTCAGCGAGAAAATGAAGACATAGATGAACTGTAACTCTTGGGATCAAGGAAAACATGGAAACCACGTCCACATAACACGAATCAAGGTATGCCTCAAGACCCTTCTTAATATTTTAATAATTTCAATTTTCGGCCTCAGTCTCTACCTTTTTCACCTTCATGGTTGTAGTCCTATTAATATATAAAGTCTTGGAAACCATGGTCCCCTTAGTCCAGTCCAAATCCTTCATAGTCGTAGAATTAGTGTGGATCTCCTCATCCTTCAGGATAGTTCTCCCAGCCTATGCCACAACAGAAGATACATCTGCCCTCTAATTCCCCCATAGGTAATATTCCTCTTTGTCCACAACTACCTATTCAATCCAACCCAAATCCAAACAATAGGGGAAATCAATAGGTTGAGACAATCAACCTTCCTACATACAATATTTCCATCATGGAATGTAATGAATTAAATCTCAGGTCTAGACAGGTGGTAAATACTCAAACTTCACTAACAATTATTGAACATGCTAATGATGAAGTCTCAAAATCAGAACCTAGGAATTCTGCTGGAACAACTGGAGATGATTCAACACAAATTCCTATGGGACAATAACCCCCTTCAAATACAATTGTTACTAGAGGATGTTAGACTGGTCCACGTTATCCTAAGAGACTATCGTTGAGAAAACATAGCCCTCATCTTGAATTTGACATTTTAGAGGAATTTCAAAACTTATTTGTCAAAATCCTGTGTCTTCAGGATATGAAGGACGTATCAATTTATGCCAAAACAATCAAATATTATTGCTCTAAGAAACTTGGAAGAAAACCAAAGGATCTGCTTGCTATTCATGTTATGGGAAAATCATAAAATATAATGTTGGGGAAGTCTATACCTATTGAATATGGGGATCTAAGGAACCCAATTGTTATAGCACAGGTTAATGGGCTTGATATCCCTAATGTGCCAGTAGACTTGGGGGCAGAAATTAATGTCAAAATTTCTACAACTTTCATTACCTTGGGCCTGTAAAACCTTAAACCAACTCCCACCATCCTAGAATTGGTAAATCTATCGATTATAAGACCAATAGGGAAGTTCAAAAATATAATTATTTGAGTAGACACATGGTAGTACCCTATTGATATTTTGCCATTATGTACCCAATCCCTAGCTGTGGGCATCCTTTGATTTTAGGAAGACCTTGGCTTGCGACTACAAATGCTTACATTGGGTGTCGGTTTGGAAATATTGTAATATCCAATGGGGACGTTACAAATAATCTTATCCTTTATCTCTCTTCAAAATCGAGTTCATTATATAAACCAGGATTTACCTAAACACACAGATCTCTACCTGCAAAATGGCTTGAACCTAAAAATGAAGAAATTAGACAAATTCTTTCTATTGGTGAGGCCCTCCGTCTTTAGTAATTTTATATATAGCCCCAACTCTATTTCTAATTCAACCTGCTAGCTAATTGAATATGTTATGAGTTGCAATGTTCAGGAATCCATTGAACTAGAGGGTGAAGTTGAAACCATTCATGTAATTATACCCGTAACAATATTCTTGTAGAAATTGAACCAGGAAGACGTTGAATGTTAATCCTAACCTTTCACCTTCCCAGTTTGAATGGTTATTGAAAATCCTTTTGGAATATAAATAAGACTTCGCTTGGGAATATATAGATATGAAAGGAATCCCTATTGGTTTATGTACTCATCACATTAAAACTAAAGGAGAATGTCAACTTGTTAGGTAACAACACAAAAGAATGAATCATTATTTAAAGAACATTGTCAAACTTGACTTACAGAAAACTATTGGATGTGGGGTTTATTTAGCCGATCTCAAATGTTCAATGTGTATCCCCACTAGTAATTGTTCCTAAAAAGAATGGAAAGTGGAATATTTGTGTTGATTATAGTGAATTAAATAAAGAAACTCAGAAGGGTCACTTTCGCTTACCTTTTATTCACTAGGTCCTTGATACATTAGCTAGAAAGAATTTCTTCTCCTTTCTGGACATATTTAGTGGGTACAACTAGATCTAAATAAATTCAGAGGATCAACATAGAACTACCTTCACATGCACTTGGGGAACCTTTTCATATTCATTCCTCCCATTTAGTCTCTCTAATGCACCTGCTACCTTTCAATGGGAAATATTGGGAAGTTTTTTTGATCTAGTCAATCATGGTGTTGAGATCTACATGGATGACTTCACCCCATATGGGGGTCCTTTTGGAGAACGTATGGAAAACTTAGAGAAAGTACTTAGAAGATATGGGAAAACCTATGTTTCTGTTAGTACAATAAAAGGCCGTATGATGATGAAATAAGGAATAGTGATAGGACATCTTATTTCAGTTGCAGGAATTTAGGTTGATCCTTCCAAGGTAGAGGTAATATTAAAGCTTCCTACATCAAAGACATTGACACAGGTGTGTAGTTTCATTGGTTATGCTAGCTATTATAGACGTTTTATAGAAAAAAATCTAAGATAACATTTTCAATTTTTTTATTTTTACCTAAGGATGCGGAGTTTGTGTGGACATATGAATGTGAAATAGCCTTTTTGAAATTGAAAGAGATAGTTTGCAAAGCTCCAATATTACATGGTCTTGAATGGAAGCTCTTGTTTCATATCTCTATAGATGCTTCTCATAGAGAATTATATATGGCCTTGGGATAACATAAGGATAAGAAACCGTACATGATTTATTATGTCATTAAGAATCTGACTCCTGTAAGACTGAGCTATTTTGTAACTGAAAAATCTTTTTGGTTGTTATTTATTTTTTTAATAAGTTTTAGCATTACGTTATAGGGTATACCACTTTTTTTCCACACTGATCACAGAACCATTAGATATCTAATGAATAAACTGATAACTCTTGGTCGTATTACGACATGGTTATTATTAATTCAAGAGTTCGATATTACCATCGTAGATAAGCCAGACAGATAATGTAGTCGCATATTTCCTATCTAGGCTAGATACTAGTGATGAGGGTGTGCTTATGGAGTAATATAGTTTTGTAAATGAACATCCTTTTGCAATTTCTACTCACATTCTATGGTATGCAGATATTTCTAACTATCTTGCTACAGGAAAAGTACCTCAACACTTACCATACTGAGAACAATGAATGATTATCCATCATTGTGCTTGTTATTTGGGGATAGAGGGACACCTCTTTTATATAGGACCTAATCAAAAAATTAGGCATTATATAGGTGAATATGACATCTATGATGTCCTGAAAGCTACTCACAATTAACCCTGTAGAGAGAATTTGTAGATACGAGGACAGGTGATAAGGTTTTACAAATGGGGTACTATTAACCCTCTATTTTTCATGACGCAAGGAAATATGTCTGGGGGTGCGATAACTAACACCGGATGGGATAGTTTCATTAGATGGATGAGATTCCCTTACAAACTCAACTATTTCTTCATCCCCTTGAGAAATGGGCTATTGATTTCGTTGGACGACTCAATGCATCCTCACATTAGTAAGTCCACATGTTAGTGTGGATGGATTGTGTGAAAGTGGGTAGACACCAAGACTATTGTGAAATAAACAAAATGGGTTGTCTCAAACTTATTGTTTGAAGAAATTTTCTCTTGGTATAGAGCTCCTAGAGAGATAGTTTTAGATGGAGGGGTCATCACATATGATAGCAAGACTTATGAAGAAGTATGGAATCAAACACAAGGTGGCATCTCCACATGATCCTCAAGAAAATGGTCGAGTCAAGAGTACAAATAAAGTGTTGGAGAATATCCTTAGAGACTATAGCAAACCATCACTAAAATTGAGGCGAAAAGCTTCTTGAGGCAATTTAGGCGCATAAAACAACATGGCAGGACACAATAGGGTTTTCACCATAGGAGCTCTTCTATGGGAAATCCCCTTTGTTTCCAGTGGATTTCAAAATTAAGATGATCAGGATCACCCTTGAAGTAGGTTTGGATCTTTGATAAGCCCAAAAACACTCAATGGAACAGTTAAATGGGTTGGATTAAATTTGTTTGGTATTTTTCACAGACACTGCTGAAATTCAGCAGTAGCGAACTAAATGGCATGATAAATTTATCAAGAAAATGGTCTTTGAAAGAGGAGATTGCACGTTTCTCTATGACTCTCGGTTATAATATTTTAAAGGAAAACTTTGATCCAGATGGATGAGACCATATGAAATTGACATGGTGTTTGATAATGGGACTGTTAGACTCGTAACAATCAATGAGGCATGTATTGCCCTGATTGTAAATGGACATTGCCTCAGGTTGTATCACCATCCAGTTTCCAAAGTCTCCTTTATCAAACATATCTCTAATAATTTTGGTTTTCAAATTGTTAATTCAGAGAACTCTTCCTCTACACCTGTTTCTTAGAAAAAATTTAAAAAAATATATATATACACTTATATACATTATCCCTAAAATAAAATTTTGTTACTACTCTATCATTATTTTTCTTGTAGGTACTTTTCTGCTTTGTTACTCCACTAGTGTTTTTACTCCATTCGTCACGATTTTGCCTAAGTACACTAGTTTTCTGACACTCATGGTGATGTTACTCCATTCGTCGCGATTTTGCCTAAGTACACTGGTGTTTTTACTCCTCTAGTGTTGTTACTCCTCTGGTGTTGTTACTCCATTTGTTGTGATTGTCTAAGTCCAGTGGTGTTGTTACACCTCTGGTGTTGTTACTCCTCTAGTGTTGTTACTCCTCTGGTGTTGTTACTCCATCAATGTAAGTCGCAAGGTACATCCGCAACTAACTTCATGGATTTGATTGACATTTCATCTATGACATGACTAGAGATGACAGTGGACACTCATCCCTTAATTGGGGTGAGGCATTGTATTAATGTTAAACATGTAGTATTTAATAGCACTAGAGATATATCATTATCATTATTTAGCCTCATGCCAACTTGTACATTCCACATCATCATTCTGGTCTCCACCATAACTTACGCAATTATCCCTACACACTGGAACTTGACATACATATGATTGTATTGAATTATGGTCCTTTCCAATGTGTTATAATAATTACCATTACTTACCATAATCCACAATGGATTTATCCCATAATATCTTCCTGGATTTTCCTTTCACTACATCTCTTGCAACTGTAATCCTCATCATCACTACTTTACCATCTAACGCTCTCCTCAACGGTTTGCTACTACTCCGAGTGCTACTACAGAGAAATTTGTAGAATGGGTGGGCAAGTTGTTAGGCATGAAACTGAAGACACAACACAGGTCCGACTCCATCTAGATGTATGGTAGCTTTTTTAGAATGCTATGTGGCATACATATTTGGAGAGGTTTCTAGGATTCAATGAAGTCATTTATTTGCATTTGAATTTCCATTGAACTTGGATGGGAATTATTTTAGAGTTCATGGGTGGGACATTCCTATCACAAAGAAAGTTATCTTGACTATTAGTGGGTTGCCGCAAGGTTGGAAAAAATGGTTTGCTCAGAAATCACCCTTACCAAGATATCCATAATTATTCTTGCTGGTAGGGGAAACCATGGTTCAAAAGGGAACAAGATGCTCTAAGAAACTCTTGCCACATCCATGGGTGAAGTCACATAATCTGTGGTGAGATACATCGTTTGTGAAGGTCATCTCGCTGCCTTGCTCAAATACCACTTTAAACTTCTTGCATTCCTTTGGTTCCACTATGTACATTCTATGGATATGCCATATCTCTTATAGAATAATCTTCAGTTAATGGCACAGTCTACTTTTCAGTCACATCAATCATTGGTGTTCCTCATAAACCATGGACTTGTCAGGTTGCTGGTAGTGCATGCCCTATCACAAACTTCTGTGGCCTCACCACAATTCACTGAATTAGGAGAAGAGTAGCTTGTAGCCATGATAGCATAAAGACAGGAAGAGGGATTAGTCGTAGAGGAATAAGTCATAGATGGCATAGTTACACAACAACCAATGTCAGCTGATGAAAAATTGGAAGCACTGTTGAGAGAGGAGGTTGCAAGAGAATCACCAACAGAGGAAGGGACGGTAGACGATGTTGTTACATAGGAACTAGCATCGACTTCTGACCTAGAAGATGAATAAATGGAAGTAGAAGGGTGTATTAGTGGAAGAAGTGGGAGTTGTAGTCAACGCTATTACACAAGAACTAGAGTTGAATACTGAGCAAGCATCTGAAATGGAAAAATAGGTGGCACAGGAAGAAAAGATTATGGAAATTGTAGAACAACTAGTGGGAGGATATGGAATTGAAACAACAGGTGAAAAAGTAATGGAAATTGAAAAGGATATCCTTCATTCTTTGCTTTCTACCTCCGTGCCAAGAGGGTCAACAAAAATTTTCACCCCTTATATGCTCGGTGAAAGAAAATATCTCTTCCTTGATGCTAAAATTTATAGGGATAGTTAAGGGCACCATGATCAACACTGTTAGACAAAAATGAGTGTTAACTAGTGGAAAAGTTGGACAAATCGAAGGTCTGGTGCTTGAAACTGTTACACAAGAACCAATGTTGACTGAGGGGCAATTTCAAGAAACTGTAGCTAGTGTTGTTTGCACAGACCCATCGGAATAAAACGATGTTGTTAGTATCAACAGGCAAGGGCCAGAGCAATTTTTTGAGCAAATAGAGTAAGAGAACCGAGTGACTGAGCAGCCATAAGAAAAGGGTGTTCAAAATTTGACTCCGGAAGGGCCTGTGGTGGCTCTTGAGACATTCAGGGAAAATGTGAATGTTTCAAGACCTGCAAAAGAAAATGTTTGGGCTTCCCACAAGTTGAGGAGAAAAGAGAGGAGATAAGGGTGAAACAGGAACTTGTTGACGTGTTTCCTGACATTAACCCACCGAATCCAACGCCATCTGTGAGACCAATTGAGGAGGTTATTATTAAGAAAGAATTTATTGAATAGTGTGAAAAAATAAGGCCCACCATATAATAATGTTATTGGTTGAAATTTAAAGAAAACATGCAATTACAATTTGATATTATCATGTTAAGGAAGCAGGTGTTACACTTATGGAGAGGGGTGAGGAAGCATAAGAGGAATATTGGTCTGGTTTTTATGAATCCTGGAGCTAAAACCACTTCAATAATAGTACAGACCAAAACCATTTTTTCATTTGTTGGAGTTGCGAGAATTCTTATTCATCGCTAAAATTTAGAAATGGCAGGCTATCGCACCTTGCCTTCAATGAGGGTCTATCCCTTTGGAAGCCCACTTGGAAGGAGTGAGAGGAATTTGAGAACAATTTTTTAGAGTAGTGAGTGATTAAATGTCCTAGATAGAGAAATCAAAGAAGAAATAGGAAAAGTAGAAGAAAAGGATTGAGGAACTAGAAGAGCAAGTGCAGCAACTGAAGGCTCATAAAGATGAAATGTTTACTCTGGTACAATAGGTAATAATGTGCTAACCTCCTAGTCATAGTTATGCTCTGTTCCTACATGAAAATACCTTTTCTTCTGCTTAGAGAGCATCCATCATGAGATAATCCATGAAATGAAAGATCTGACATAGTTTCCATGGATCCTAAGGGGTCACAATATCTTGAACTAGCACTGGATGTATGAACTCTACATTCATGATTATCTTATAGGGACTAACCAATCATTCAATATAGTGTCATATGTGGGGAATATTTGGTTGAGAGCCTTCACCTCCTTCACGATTAACTAGGTGAAGTGGAAGAAAGTCTTCAACACACTCGAAGAGAACCAAGCCAAAACGTTACCTGTAGTTTGAGCAAAGCATTATCAGGCTATGAATAATTTTAGTGAACTTTGTATCTTCTTCGGAATAGAAGGATGGAAGGTTTAGATGTTGGCAACATAGATGTGGTGCGCTAACATGTGTACAAAGAAAATTTTTACTTGAAAAAGGGAGGCCCATGCTAACTATCAGAAATGATGGGTGTTTTCGCCAACTACAATAAGGATACACGAATCTTTTGGGGCCCCTAATTTTGTTCATGCTTGGAACAAAATACCATGACATATCACATGTATTCAAAACTGTGGGACTCAATGGATGGGTCTGAGATTTTGTTTTCCAATTATTTGTTTTCCAGCTGAGTAGCATACACAAACTTATGTGGTACATATCATGCATCTGATCATGGATCTACCATGCAACTTAGTTGGGCCCAAAGTACCTCCACTAGACTTTAACATGCTTGATTTCTCCATTTTGAAGCATGAGATTCTTTCGCTACAAAATACAGTGAGGTTCTAGCTAGAATTCTCCTTCCGGTTCCACCTGCAATACAAATCACTCAATCACATGATCAATATATCTCACATACTCCTTAAGGACTTACACATGAAAAACATCATGAACTTTCATTTTTAGAGGTACTGAAAATTGGTAGGCCACTAGACCAATCCTCTCAAGGATCTCAAAAGGCCTACAGTACCAAAGTTCTATCTTGTCACATGATCCAATCCTCAAGGATCTCTTCCTAGGCTTGATGTGCAAGTATACATCTTCCCTAACCTGAAAATCCTTAAATTCCCTATGCTAATATTCATAACTCTTTTTCTTATCCCATGGTGCCTTTAGATTCTTCTTAATAACCCACATTTCCTCTTCCATATCTATCACCATATGCAGTCAAATCAATACATTGTTCGCGAGATCACTTCAAACTAATGGGAGTATTAGAACTTTAACCATAAAGTGCCTCAAATGGACATGTTGGATACCTATACCAATAGGTTTCATATTTCATGATTGGCAAATTCAAATGTCAAATATGCTCTGCTTTGCTGGTACAAAGATCCCATATTTTCAAGGAAAAACAAGGTGTGTACATGCCTTCATGTCTATTAAAGTTTTGATGGATGGTCCAATAGTCTAATCTGGATCATGCCATATTTCAATTTTTGTTGTGGAATAGAGAAAGAAATTTGTCCAAACTATTTAATCTTGGCAGATCAGTAGTTAGGCAGAGAAAATAAGGTTCCCAACTGCTTAATCTGGGGCCTTGGAAGAAATAAGGGTAGTGCTAGATAGAAAATCAAAGGAAAAAGCCA
>APFE030639774.1:196300-264093 GCA_000404065.3 Pinus taeda
TTGGGCATGATCCTAAAGATGTTAAGGCTGTGCAAGAAATCCTGAAGCTAAGGGATGCTGATATGGCAGCATTAAAAAGGATGTTAAAAATCCCAGCAACTCTTCACCCTCAAACAGAAGAGGTTGCCCAGCTCAGGCAGGAAAAGGATGTAGCTGCTCTGCTGATGACATTATACAAAGAGCTCATCCATACTCAGGAAAAGCTGCAGGAATCAGAGGCCACGTTATAGGCAGCATTACAGCAAAAGGAGGCAGGGTAAACCTCACAACCACCTCCAGAAACAATAAATCTTGAGCAAATCCCTCAAGCTACTGCCCCTCCCAGCCAACAGGTACAGCAGGCAGCACCATCCACCTCAGCACCGACAACAGAGCAGGTTGAAAGCCTTGATATGCAAAAGCTGAGGAATGAAATTCAAGTTTTGGAGTCTCAGATGTCTGAGCTAAATCAAGCCAAGGACACTCTGGCAAAAAAAAATGAAAAATATGACAAGTCCAAGCAGAATGTGGGTAAAAGAGAGAGGGAGGTAAAGGCCCTCAAGAAAATAATAACTGATCTAGAAAAAGAGCTCACATTAGACAAAGTCACATCTGAGCTCAAGAGGGTCATATGGGGCCATATTGGCCAATCTATCACAGATTAGTGGGAGTATATTGAGGCCATCCATGAGCAAATAACGCTCATTGGAAAAGCACATAGAGAGATACAACGAGCAAGGGTATCTCTAGGCAGTATGCCTAAGATTGCCAATAAAATGATAAATGTGCTAAACTACAGAACAAGCTCCCAACTCATCAAAATGAGAATTCGAAACAGGACAGAGACTATCTCACTAATAAAAAGGGTCATGACATTAAGAAACCTGATCTAGACCCTGGAAAGAAGAGTCCAGGACATGCAAGCAGACATCAACAAGTTTCAGAACAGGTTTATGGCATTACAAAATAGGGGTCTGCCTAGCCTGCTGGAGCCATCAGGAAAGTTGCTCTCACATGAGAAATATGCCAAGAGAGTAAACACTTTTGCAGGAAATTAGATCTCAGAGGCAGCCAGTTCCTCAACAGAGACAGGACCAATAACAGGACAGACCCTTTTTAATAGGGTAGAAAATCTATTTTTTATTATGAATGAGATCACACATTTGTTTGATGAGCCTCCCCACTTTTATAAATATACAGAGGCTGATGAGACCATGGGGTCAATTTTGAAGCATCAATTGCCTGCACCAGATGTGTGGGAAGAATTGATACGATTACTGTTAAATCAAAGTCAGTAATTGAGATCTTACTTTTTGAAAATATTTAAATTTTCATACACAGGAAGATAAAGACACATCAGCAGGTATGCAGAAAGAGGCTGAGCCAACTCAGCACAAGTATTCAGCCACCACAGCAGCATCAACAGTCACGGGTGACAGGGCTGAGAAGCTACAGAAAGATACAACTGCACAGACACGTCATTCAGCAGTTATATCAAAGCGCTCAACCTACCTCGTGAGCTCCAAAGGTCAAAATTGTTCTGACAGGAGTTAAGAGCCTTTAAAGTTCATTAAAGATTGTAATAACTTTTCATCTGCAACCTCTGTACGAGTTAATGAAGATATTTTCCTTCTCAGATGACTCAACGCCTGAGATATTTTGTAATAGACTTCTATATAATCCCCCTCGCATTTGTTAGCAGGGGTTGGACATCGGATGTAAGAAATATTCTGATATCTATTCTTCTCCTCTTCTACTGTAAATCTTCAGAGAATTAATACAAAGGATGATGGAATTTCCAAAGCTCTGTGTCTCTTGATGTTTTGCTGGTGTATAGCTAAATTTTGCAAGATTCCTGCATATCTCATGACTCAATAAGTTTCTCTTGTTACTCTTTGCTATATGTCTGTTATCTTTCATATATCATTCATGTTTCCCATGTTTTAATAGTTAATAGCAATGAAAAAGAATAGTTACAGGATTTAATCACTGATTACCCTGAACTCAATCTAAGCTATTATAAATGTCTTTTCTTTAGTTATGGTAATGAAAGTGTAATTCTTAATTGCTACCTTTCACACTATATCATCACGGTGATCTATTGTTTCAGGAATTCAAGTTTTCTCCTGAGGAATACATCCTTTTCTCACACCTCATCTTAGTGAAAAATTCTTAACTGCTTTTCACTGGTTGCTTACACTCCATTATCACAATCCAAAGTTTGTTTCATGAAATATATAAAAGGCCCTGTAATTCCAGCTGCACCAAACTCAGGATTTCAAGAAACCAACAGCGACAGACTCCATTGCCCAATGGATTAATTCACCTATAGAGAGCATTTCTAAACTATCAGAAAACATCCTCCCAACCAAACATATATCAAAGAAACCTTCACTTCATAACTAGCCTAAAATCTCCAAAGAACAGAGACAAACCTTACAGAGAGAGCCCTCTCTGATTACAGCTGGGCTAGAAGCTGTAATCCAAAGATTGGTTAGTGGTTACCCCGGTCGTATTCCCTTGGGAGTCATAGGGAACAACCTAGGTGTTAACAGGTGGGATCTGAAGCTTCACGAGTTTGCGATTCAGGAAAACAAAAACTCGCAGATATCGAAGGAACAATGGTTGGATCACTATATATTCACAGATATACATAAAATTTTCTTTGTAACATTTCCGATAGAATTGTATGAGTGGATCATGAAGTTAGCTGATAGCATGGGGAGGTGCAGATTAGAACAGTCAATAGTGTGGACTTCGAAATTGGTGCGCAGGCTGGAAGCCACCGAAGATAGATTTGCCCATGTGGTAGACCACTTGTTAGATCAGATCATAGGAGGATTTATCACTGAGTTCGCGATAGATACAACTGTAAGTTATAGCGAAGCAAAAAGGCAATTTCTCCAAGGACCATAGGGTAGGTACATCAAATCATTGAATACTTGGATTAAGATGTTGTTGTGTGAAAAACAGATCTTGTGCGTATATTGATGTCTGGAGTAACACAGAGCGGAAGGGGTGATCAAAGAACAAGAGAAGTAGAGAACAGCCCCTTCATTTCTATCTCACGGGAAAGTGAGGATGATCTTGCTAGGTTCTCGCCAGGAAGTGTGGTCTGATTGATTAAAGAACGCTTCCCGCTAATACCACCTCCATCTACACCGCCACCCACTTCACCCACGTTGATTCCATCCACACTAACACCACCACCACCCCCTCCACCATCGAAAGTTGGGATGGCGACCGCAATAAAGTTACTGAAATTTTAGGGTGTACGAAATGAAGAGCCAAGTCAGTTCTAGTTTGTGATAAAATTGGTATGGGGCACGCAAGGCATAACGGGATGAAAACATTAAAAAGGCCACGTTGGTCAGTGCACTATAGGACCGTGCACTGACATGGTACATAAGATACTCAACTGACCATCTAAATCAGGGAATAGCGGTGATCCAAGATGTGCTTAATAAATAATTTGGCCGACCAAAGTCTGAAGCCCAGTTGATCATTGGGTTCAGGGAGATAGCAATGTTGCCTGGTGAAACTCCATGGGATTTGGACCAAAGATTAAAGAGTACTGTTTGCGAAGCTAACAAGACTTTGACAGATGGGAAGCATTGTGCATGGTTTGTGGCATACTTGATGCCCATCTAAGGATGGCTTTGTCACAGCATAAGATCTCAACCCAAGTCGAGGCACTAGAGACAGCAATGGGGTTACATGCAACCACAATACTGGACCTAGGGTTTGGAGTTCAACAAATCCACGGGCAACTTCAAAACCTAAGTTTGGAAGTGCAAAGCTTGAGGCAAGGAAGAGTGTCGACCAGAGGTATGTCTAGAGGTAGGTTGTATTAAATGTAAGAGCCAAGCGCATGACAAGGACCATTGTCCAGTCTTCGTAAACTATCAGGCGGGAGGAGGCCCGATGCTGCTAAAAGTAGAGCTACAAGCAAGATCAAGTACCGTGCTGGCACTCTGGTGCACAATTTTCCAGGTGGGAGGGAAGCATGTGACAGATAACTACCACCTATTACAAAAGTATACCCAAACCTCACAACACTTGTATTGCAAATTTTGTCGATCGGTGGGACACGATGAGCAAACATGTCAAAGTTATGAATTAATGCTAGAGAGAACCCTAGCCTACCAGATGCAGACTGAAGTGTGGGGAGGATTTCAAGGACATAATCAGGGAAGAGGATTGGGACCTAGATGGGGCCGTGGACAGTTAATTTTCTATAATTATGGTGGACAGGGGCACTAAGCTTGCAACTGCACTAACCCAACCAGAATCTCATGTCCCTATTGTGATCAGTTTGATTATGAATTGGTGGAATGTCTAACCTTAATTTCCCAATTGAGCGAAAAGGGAGTACTCCAATCTCCACCAACCCAAAATATCCAAATGATGTGCATGGTACCTCGCGAAGAGGACCTTAGCATAAATATGGTACTAAGAAGCAGTACAATTGTAGGAGGGAATGAAGGTGGGAAAAGGTACGACACACCTATCCATGAACATAACACTGAGCCAAAACAGGGGGAAGATGGGGCCAAGAGAAGTTTAGTGGGGCTTCACAAAAGCTTCTATCCCAAGTAGGAGGGATCAAATGGAGTCAGGAGTGGACCCCTCCATGATCACTACCTTTCTTGAAACCTGCATGAAGTTGCTGCATGATTGTAAGGTTGTGCAAGGATTGCAAGGGCTGATCACCAGGTGCGCTGGATCCAGCGAACTCTAGGTCATCCAGAAGATAGGGAGACATGCTATGCACACTAGATGAGAGATGAGACTAACAACACAAATTGGTGATTATGAAATGGGTCAAGTCATCCTAGATTTAGGCTCGGATGCAAACGTGTCACCCAAACAAACCTGGGAGTGTATGGGCAAGCCCGCACTACAATGGTCCCCAATTCAATTACGAATGGCCAACCAGAAAAAGATCTTACCAATTGGCCAATTGCAAGGGGAAACGGTGGATATCGACTGTTTAAGTATCCAAACCAATTTTGAAGTCATAAAGATTGTTGATGATAGAAATCCTTACCCTACACTGCTCAAAATTGATTGGGACATAGACATGAAAGGGATAATTAACTTAAAAAGATGCAAGATGACATTAAAAAAGAAGTCACTACAAGTAGTAGTTCTGTTGGAACTAGCGGAAGGGGAACACTATACGGAGCCCGTACGCGATGAAGGAAGTGACGACGAACTGAATTGCATTTATTAGATAACAATGCAATATTTAGATCAGATGCAGTCCGTCGATAATAGAAGAACCTCGTGGGAACATGATAGCATTTGCACCATGGATTCCGAGGAGGAGGCAGAGCGATGGCAGAATCAACTGTAGGCAGTAACGACACTCAACTGCAATATGGTGACCTAGTCCGTACGGTGCGTAATGATAGAAGAAAGACCCCAACCAGAGGAAAATGGCGCGACTATCGAAGCGCAACTCAGATCGCCTGGTACATTAAGTATAATACAGGAGCAGCCCAGTGTGCTGAAAGACAAGTTGTGCGCACCAGAAGAGGAGCCACAGAAGCTGGGATATAGGCAATGGTTTCAAGTCAGGATTAGAGGGTGTGTGTGACGGCCATGATGGCATAAAGCGGTAGTTTGAAAGATACAGATACGCACCAGACAACTGACAACCCAACCGAAACTGCACGGACCACGTGGTCACCTTGCCAGGACGAACCATCTATCTACAACCCAACTAACTATTGCTGGCGTAGCTCACTCCACCGGTGACGACATCCATGACCGAGTTCAATAGATTTGGTCAACCATTCTGCATGGAAAAATACAACTTGATAAGTTGGAAGAAACTGGGGCTCGACTCCACACACGAAGTATGAAGCTCGATGAAGCAATTGCAAATTGTAGTTAGAAGTTGCGTACCTGGATTACGGAAAGGAATTACTCAAGGAAACCAACATGGTTGGCTATCCTACCACGTTACAAGCATTGACCCTGCTAGGGTCATTGCAACTGCACCCAAAATAATAGCGATGCGCACACCATAATTCAGTAGTAGAATCTAGGAATGACTAGGGTGCTCGCAACCCAGGCTAGTCGAGAAATGGAAGACCCGTACTAGGGGTTCGCCCTCCTGACTATCCATCGGAGACCCAGTCCTAGAACCCCATGCAGTTGAAAGAGGGTATGGGATAATAAACCAGGCTGCTATAAAGTTGCGCGACAGAGCCACTACATACATACAAAAACCGCATCTGCATCCCTAGGGATTTGATGCCACGAAGGAAAGATGGAAAGCAACCATTGCAAGTACTGCTTATGAAATAATGACCCATTTAAAGCACCACGAAACCGGTGGTGGGAAATTAAGGAAGAGGAATAACTACCAAAATCGAATTTATGAACTACTGCAAGGGCAAGCAGCAAATTTTGAGTGTCGAACCATATATAATCAGAGTTAGGGTCACCCCACTACGTCTTACCGCTCTGTAAGAAAACTGCCCAATGTCAACAGCATGATGAGTGACAAGCAATTCAAAAATAGTCCATGGTTTCAGGAATTACCCAAGTATTACCAAGACGCAATCCTAAAGGCACAAGATCCTACCATAGACAGGCCGCAGACAGCCATGCTACAGAACACCGAGCTCCCCAAATCTCCCCAGACACCACGAACCAAGAAAGATCCTCAGAGCCCAAACCCAGTGATAAGGTTTCCCTGACACCTGTAGTCTGGAAAATTCACGATGGAGCAGAAGGCTAAAACTATGATAATTGAAAGTGAGGAAGAAGAAGATGGTCCTCCCATGTACGTCGAAGAAGCCCTCCTTGAAGAAGATCCCATACAGCCAGTACAACGACCCAAGTATGCGCCACCAAGTGAAGGGAAGGTCAAAGTACCTACAAATTTGGATGAAGTTGACTTTGTAATCATCACCCTGTCATGACCCAAATCTGTGCCTATGAAAAACTTGGTGGTTCGCCATGTGGCCAAAATGAAGTTTGAATATTGGGACCTTGTAGATATAGTAAAATTTCCCCATCTGGTGGCGGATGAATTAATGGATTGGAGGATAGAAGGGACGATGAAAACCCTATAGCCAAAGGCGTGGCTATAAGAGGTGGACAAAGTTGGATTGCTCTGTCTCTTATCGATTCCTCACTTTCTCTGGCCCCCTATCACCATGTTTGTCATAAAGCAGTTGCTCTATTTAGTTCATGAGGACATATTATGGGTTGGTAGACCTATCCGTATCATAGCGTAACTTGTTCATCAGGCTTCACACCTCCCCTACGAGGGGAGAGACCCTCGGAGATTACTAATAAAGGTAACGATGTCACGATGATAGAACGACTAAAAAATAAGTACCACCTCACCAAGGGACAACGTGGGTATATCATTGATAGTATCTCAGACAACGTAATCCACATTGCCACCCAATTGCTGGCAGGGAAAGTCATGAGGAAATGTTGTGGCACTGAGGTCCCCGCCGTAGTTATCTCTCTTTCTGAGGAATGCGCAGCCGACGGACTGTTCAATTGGTCGCAATTCCTATGTGAACAGTTTTATACCAATTGTCGTGACGTACAGGAGGAAGGCATGAGATTCCATTATACATGGCTGCTCCTATCCATCATGTTGGTCGCCACCAACTTACCCGAGGAAAGCCAATTTCCAGTCTTAGATCCAGAATGGCGTGAAGCCACTCGATATGCTTCCCTTTGGGTGAAAAGGGATGTGAGATTAATTTGCAATATCAAAATATTTTGGGTATTAATGGACATGACTGTGTGTCAGTGGATTAATAAGTTACCCTGCTTAATGGATGAGATCTATGAAAGCATGAAGCACATTGCCAAATTTAAAGTAGACATGCATAATGTCTATATCAGGGTGCGAAAGGACCCAGCCCAGGCATGGACATCACTCTGATTTATGTCCATTAATGACGTTATTGACGGGATTTTGGATACTTGTCTAGTGGCTTGGTGCAGACCCTTGGCAGAAGAATGTGACGAAGTCGCCATTCAGAAAAAAAGAAGGAAGCCAAGCGCACCATACAACAAAAGTAGAATGCATAGTTGGCTGCGCAAGTTAAAGAAGCTCGGGAGGCAGCATTCGTAGCAGCAGGCAAGACCCCACCAAGTGAGGAGACATCGACAAAGAACAAAGGCAGTCAGAAGGAAACCACTTAGCCGGTTGCGAT
Organism: Pinus taeda; assembly: GCA_000404065.3. NCBI lineage: Eukaryota > Viridiplantae > Streptophyta > Pinopsida > Pinales > Pinaceae > Pinus > Pinus taeda. The sequence goes on from APFE030639774.1 coordinate 204,478, forward strand.
AGATACTCCATCCACTACTATGGGGGAACCTTTAAAGTGCTCAGCGACACCAGAGCGGCCGAAGCCATGGAAGAAGGCGAAGGCATTTAAGACAGAGAGCAAGGTGACCACCCTAACTGAGGGTGACCTAAATTCCATCGAAAATTTTGTTCGTGAGGCCACATGTAATGCAGTTGATGACGCCATGTCCAAATAGTAGATTGTGTTAGGGGAGCTTCATATGCAATTACAGACGTTAGGATTCCGCGTCGCACCCACTAGTGAAAGTACTGCTACAAAGGGTTATGGTATGGCAGCTAGGAAGCCATTACTAAAGACCCAAGTCGGTTACTCTGTGACAATTCCAGCAGGCGTGTTGATCACCAACAACGTGGAGGATAGATCTGTGCTCGAATAGCTTATAGGACTAGAACTCAACATAGCTGCTTTACCACACGAAAGCTTGCAACAGCTCCAGGACAGTGCCATGATAGAGCTCTGCACTTGGGAAGGCCATACCAAACAAATCCTCCATGAGCAGAAAATAAATCTTGAACAACTGCACCTCTAAAGGGACGAACTGTCACACAAAACCATCATGTGTAGAACATTGTCGTTGAAGCTTGCTCAAGTGCCCCGGAGTTGGAGATTACCACTAATCTCCCTATTGAGACCCAAGTTTAGAGGATCGCTACTGGGTTCTGTAACACTAAGGAGGAAGTTGCATGGATCCATCAAGAGCTTAGTGTGCATATTGTAGAGTTAAAATTGCATACTCAGCCGATGACACCCCATGAGATCATGGAGTAGTGCATAAACATCCTCACCGTCACCGGAAAAATTCTTACAAGAACAATGAAGGAATGTACAAACATGTTCACACAGTCAATTGTCACACTCACAACCCTCCAAGAGGACCCAACCCTTTAGAACTTGGAAACTGAAGCTCGGGAGCTTCAAGAAGCTTATGATAGGATCAAAGTAACCATGTCGACTGTCGTTATTATGCAGCACCTAGCTAAGATAAGGGAGGCCCAGGACCTAAAGATCCAAGTTGACGTGGCCCGATAGAAGGCAGCCATGATTAAAGCTCGTCTCCAGCCATGGATGGATGAGCCATTTGCAGTTTCGACCACCATCGAGCATAGGATAGCTCAGATGCAAAGCGAGTATGCCACCATTGAGACAGTGCCACCCGAGACTGAGTTAACAGCCGCACACGTGGAAATGATGCAACAAATGAAAAAATAATTTGTTGCTGGAACAAGTGAGGCATAGAGGATGCTAACCGCCCTACGTGAGAAGATTATTGTGCCAGCCAAGAGACTCAAGATGATTCATGATGATTTTGTTGGGGGACTGTTGGGTAGCGAAAGCCCCACACAACGATTATAGGGTACAAAGCTGGATATTTTGGGTAAAGTTAGGATAAAGACTCTACTGGAAGCACGAAGCACCAATTGTAATAGGTCGAGTGAAAGGTTAGTCCACCCAAAAATAATGTAAAGAAATGTAAATAGAGTCAGCCCGTGTAGGGATCACAGGCCAAGGAAGGGTATAAATAGAGAGAGGCTCTATGGGTAGAGGCAATAGAGTTTTGATAGTGAATTTGGAATATGAAATGTAATGGGTTTTTGAAGAAGATAGTTAGAAAGCATCTGTAAGTCCGAGTCAAGGGTTGGTGTAGTAGGTAGAGGCTCTGCAGCTGTGTGTGCAAAGACCTAGAAAGTCTGCAACTATGTGCATGGACCCCTGTAGTTGATTGCGCGGGGTGGATTTGGATGTATTAAGGATAAATTGGAAATAAAGATAAGTTTCTTCTGAAATTATGTGTTTCTTCTGAGCTGTCAGAATATTTGTTTACTTTAATTTATTTATGGTTTGAATGAATATAAATCTAGTTTTAGTTTAATGTTGGAAGTAGTTTTTTTGGTTAAATGTTTGCTTAAAGACCTTGGTAATTTGTAAACATATCATCTAATAGAATAAGAACACTAAAAAGAAAGACAAAATCAAGCGGGATCTATGCGAATATCGAGCAATGCGGAGCTGTAAACTTGTCGTGAAACCTCCAGACCACACCAAGACATCCCTAGGGTGCGAAAACCTAGTTCCAGTGCCCTCCCCTGCTACCTCAAGTGAGACCTCAGTCTGCACTCCGCAGGCTATTGCTGAAAGAGCTGGTAGCTGCGGGATTTGTTTGGCTAAATAACTCTTCCGAACCAGGGTCAAGGCAAAATAAGCCAACAGGAGGTGCCTGTTGATTATCCCATTGAGCCTTCCTCTCCATATTATCTATCCTATCCCTAAGCTTTTCCATACTTTTGTCTAGGACATCAATTTTAAGGTCAGAGGGTGAGGCTTCATCTTTCACAGATCCTCTCCTTTCATTCCTAACCCTAGCTCTTTTTGCTAACAAATCGGCTTATACAGTAACTGTTACACTCTGCATGTCTTCTAAAGTTGGAGGATTTCTCTATTTAAGTTGGAATTCCATATCAGTGTCAAACCCATCAGGAAACTTTATTAGTGCTAAGTCAGGTGGGGGTCTAAGATTGAGTAGTATTGCATTGTATATATTGTTAAATCTGGTATAGTAATCTTGGGCTATTTCATTTGGTCCTCTTCTGATGTTTTCGTATTCTGAAAGGATTTGTAGAGGGTTCTTTTTCTTTTCCCATCTATTTAAAAAATGTTGATAAAATATATCTAAACTATCTATGCTATTAGCAAGTAACGATCTAAACCATTTTCTAACATCACCAGCTAGAGTCTGAGCAAAAAGTCTCATTTGAACATCTCCAATATCAATTTCATGCAATTCAAAGTAGTCTGTCATTTTTTTTACATGATGTTGTGTTGTATAAGATCCTATGCCATCAAATTGGACAATTGTTTTTTAGTAGTCTTGTGGCATCGCACCCAGTGGGGCAAGTAACACAAGAAGAGCATATATGTTTGCCATGGCTCTAAGTTGGACCGGGCTAAGAAGTGGGTTTTGGGTACTAGGGGATGATACAGTAGTTGATGGAGAACTAGGAGTAATAGGTGATTGATGGGTAATGGTGGGTTGGTAGGGAAGTGAAGGTATAAATGGAGGTGAGGAATGAACTTCAGAGGTGGAAGGGAATAATGGTGAACTAACAGTAGTTGACACTAGTTCAGAAAGCTCAGGGATCTTAGCAGTAGTAAAGGATGACTAAGGGGAATATAGAATATACTCATCAATTGATTGGTTTTCCTTTTGGACTTTGAGGTCTGCAATAAACTCTGGATCTAGAAACTATGTCATCAAGTGCACTTTCAAACTTGGTTCTAAATAGGGAAAGGTCGAATGACTCATCAAAGGAAAGGTCTTCTAGAAACAACCACTCATTAGGGCATGAATCTACTTTGATTGAAGGTATTAGACTTATTGAACTTTCTTCTCTTTTGGGTCTTCTCAAAATTAGGTTGGGATTATCTACTATTGGGGCGGGGTTTGGATCTAGATTAGCCCTAGCATAGTGAGTTCTCCTTGAAGCCAGAATTTCGAGCTTTTCTAATTACTTTTTTTTTTTTTTTGAAGTGACCGGAGAATCCACAGTATGAACATTTTTATACCAACGTTTCAAATCCCAAATGGGATCCATCATCAGGATTTTAGAATGATGATAAAGAAGAGCTTTCTAGGAATAAATATACTGAGGAAATTTTTAGGGAACCACACACTGTCAGCTTGGACTAATAATTTTATTTATTTTATTTTATTTAAAATACTTTTATTTTAATATACTTTTATTTTAATAAAAATTTTATTGAAGGGTTAATATATTAATACAAAACCTAAAGATAAAATTAGGGAATTGAACTAGAACTAAAAGTAAAATTAGATTAATGAACTAAAATATAATAATTTCTATATAAATTAAATTAATATATTAAACTACTTCATATTAACAATTATAAATAATAAATATTTATAATTGGTTAATATAATAATTAATATATTAATTAATAGTTATATCGAAATTATTATATTATAGCATTAAAATGCTAATTCTTATATTAAAAGGTTATTTCTAAAAAATAGGGAACTATGTTTAATTTTATATAAATTAAACTATATATCACCCAAATCATATTAACAATATAAATAATAATTCTTTAATTATAAATATATAAATTAATAGCTATATAGAAATCAATATATTATATAATTTTAATGTCTTCAACTTGATATTAATAAAAAGGTAAAGACTAATAAAATAGAAAAGGAGAGGGATAACTTACCTATTAAATGCTTCACTTGGGGATGTGTTGGCGTTTTTGGCGTTTTTGATTTCCCTGATCAAGGGAAGCCAGCTCCCGCTAATCTCCATACCATTGTCTCTATTCAGATTGTGAGGATGCTTGATAATTTCAAGTGCTTATCTGATCTTTCGTCTCTGATGTTGCTCTTCCCTTGCGATAATGGATGTGCTTTCCAGGCAGATATGTTGCTTAGTATTTGAGGAGTGTTCTACCAGGGCTGAAGTACGAGATCTTCCATTCCTAATATCAACACCATGTTCCTTGAGCCTTGTGTGGAGGGAGCGACCTGTTTCACCTATGTAGCTTTTCCCACAAGAACAATCTATTTTATAGACTCCTGTAAGCTGATGTTTGTCAATATCATCTTTTACAGACTTCAAAAGTTGCCTAATCATACCAGGTGCTAAGAAATGAGTGATAATGTTTTTCTTTCTTAGGATTTTTGCAATTTTGTCTCTAACTCCATGGATATAAGGAAGAAAAACCTTACCATATTGAGCATGGTCCTGAGCCTTGGGCTCATGAGATAACAACCTTCTTTCAGCTTTCTCTATGGCTTTTGTAATTTCTTGCTCTTTGTAGCCTATACTCTTAAAAGTTAAAACTAAATGCTTCTTTTCATCGTTCAGATGCTCTGAGTCAGAAATTCGAAGGGCTCTAATGGCAAGAGTGTTTAGAACACCAAACTTCTGGGCTGGGTGGTGGTGGGAATCAGCATGGAGGTAACTTTCTGTGTGGGTTGACTTCCTGAAAACCTTATCGCCCAGTGAGCCATCCTCTTTTCTGATGATTAGAACGTCTAAAAAAGGAATGCTCATGTTTTCTTCAAGCTCCATCGTAAATTTTATTTCTAGAGAGATAGAATTTAAGTGAATGAAAAACTTGTCAATTTTTGCCTTACCATGAGTCCATTTTATATTGGTATCGTCGACAAAACGCTTCCACCAAGCTAGTTTTAATGGATATGATTCCAGGGCCTTCTTTTCAAAGTATTCCATGTATAGGTTGGCCACGATTGGCGAAAGGGGTGATCCCATTGCCACACCAGATGTCTGCTCATAAAATATTCCTTGGAAGGTGAACACAGTTGACCTTAAGCAAATTTCAGCCAGCTTTGTAGTCCCTGGATCAGTAACATCTTTTATATCCTGAATGGCTTCATCAAGAGGAATCTATGTGAATAACGATACCACGTCAAAGCTTACAAGGATGTCATCACGTTCCATCTTTTCATTTTTAATAAGATTCACAAAGTCCTGGGAGTCTTTGATGAAGGAATCAATATTTCCAACAAGGGGTTTAAGAATTTTAGCAACATATTTAGCAAGTTCATAGGTTGGGGAACCAATAGTATTAACTATCGGTCTAAGGGGGACCCCTTCCTTATGGATCTTGGGTAATCCATAGATTCTAGGGATAGTTTCACAAGAGGGGATTAATTTCTTCTTTAATTTTTCGTCAAGGTTGGAATCTGAGATGATCTTTTTTACATCCTTCATGATTTTGGGGAAAACTTGTCAAGTTTTGCCTTACCATGAGTCCATTTTATATTGGTATCGTCAACAAAACGCTTCCACCAAGATGGTTTTAACGGATATGATTCCAGGGCTTTCTTTTCAAATTATTCCATGTATAGGTTGGCCATGATTGGCGAAAGGGGTGATCCCATTGCCACACCAGATGTCTGCTCATCAAATATTCCTTGGAAGGTGAACACAGTTGACCTTAAGCAGATTTCAGCCAGCTTTGTAGTCCCTGGATCAGTAACATCTTTTATAACCTAAATGGCTTCATCAAGAGGAATCTTTGTGAATAACGATACCACATCAAAGCTTACAAGGACGTCATCACGTTCCATCTTTTCATTTTTAATAAGATTCAGAAAGTCCTGGGAGTCTTTGATTAAGGAATCAGTATTTCCGACAAGGGGTTTAAGAATTTTAGCAACATATTTAGAAAGTTCATAGGTTGGGGAACCAATAGTATTAACTAACGGTCTAAGGGGGACCCCTTCCTTATGGATCTTGGGTAATCCATAGATTCTAGGGATAGTTTCACAAAAGGGGGTTAATTTCTTCTTTAATTTTTCGTCAAGGTTGGAATCTGAGATGATCTTTTTTACATCCTTCATGATTTTAGGGAAAACTTGTCAAGTTATGCCTTACCATGAGTCCATTTTATATTGGTATCGTCGACAAAACGCTTCCACCAAGATGGTTTTAACGGATATGATTCCAGGGCCTTGTTTTCAAAGTATTCCATGTATAGGTTGGCCACTATTGGTGAAAGGGGTGATTCCATTGCCACACCAGATGTCTGCTCATAAAATTTCCTTGGAAGGTGAACACAGTTGACCTTAAGCAAATTTCATCCATCTTTGTAGTCCCTAGATCTGTAACATCTTTTATAACCTGAATGGCTTCATCAAGAGGAATCTTTGTGAATAACGATACCACGTCAAAGCTTACAAGGATGTCATCACGTTCCATCTTTTCATTTTTAATAAGATTCACAAAGACCTGGGAGTCTTTGATGAAGGAATCAGTATTTCCGACAAGGGGTTTAAGAATTTTAGCAACATATTTAGCAAGTTCATAGGTTGGGGAACCAATAGTATTAACTATCGGTCTAAGGGGGACCCCTTCCTTATGGATCTTGGGTAATCCATAGATTCTAGGGATAGTTTCACAAGAGGGGATTAATTTCTTCTTTAATTTTTCGTCAAGGTTGGAATCTGAGATGATCTTTTTTACATCCTTCATGATTTTGGGGAACACTTGTCAAGTTTTTCCTTACCATGAGTCCATTTTATATTGGTATCATCGACAAAACGCTTCCACCAAGCTGGTTTTAACGAATATGATTCCAGGGCCTTCTTTTCAAAGTATTCCATGTATAGGTTGCCCATGATTGGTGAAAGGGGTGATCCCATTGCCACACCAGATGTCTGCTCATAGCATCTACAAAAATAACTTCTAATAAACCCTTCAAGAGGCTTGAAATAAAGATATGAAATTTTCTCAAAGGTTTATTAAGACTGAGGGTTTGAATCCGTAGTATGGTCGGCACTATGTTATCACTCAAAAGTTTTCCCTAGAAGTTATCAAAAGAAGGAAGCATCCGAGGTAACCACAAACCAATCTGTTGGGATTAGGCTCTAGCCAACCTAAGTCCAAAGAGGGCTCTCTCTATGTAATTTAGCTTTGTTTTTATTGGATTTTAGGCTAGTTCTTAGTGTTCGTTGGGGTTTTGGTTTTGGATTGAAGGTTGGGTGGTGGAATTCTTGGAGCATATGGAGAAAGCTAGGTATTCAAGTCATTGGGCTATGGAGTCAATAAATGGATAGCCTAACTAGACTAGATCATTAAAGGGAATGTTCAAAGGGAAAGCTAGCAAAGAAAAAGACAAATCTTTAATTCTAATGGGTGAAGTGATTCTAACCAGGGTGAAAGGGCACTTAAGAATCCTTGGACCAGGATCAGAATGAACAACAGAGGGTGATCATGAACAGAGGGCAATTAAGAATCCTTTGCTATAGACCAGAGAAGAAACTACGGAAGCTAAGGAGCAGTTAAGAATTCCCTAGCTAATATAGTTTAGGAGAGAACATTGAAAATGTAAAATAGTCAAGACAGAGTGCATTCAAGCAATTTCTGAAATATCATTCCTTGTTATACATTTATATTTTAGAAATCTACGCAAAATATTATGGAAAAAACATAAGGAAAAATAAAATTGAACATAGGAGAATACTTATTTGTATTTCGCTTTACACAAGAATCCTATAAAATATTTGATCTTTATTCCTTGATCCAGCAAGCCAATCCAATCATTGATATTATAGAACTTTGATTTGAGAGAAAAATTCTATATAAATGTCTTGGAATCCACCCTACATACTTCAAAATGTGAAGTATTAATACAAAAAATAATTACAAAATATCTCATAACAATTTGAGATTTAATCTACAGAATAAAATATCTTCATGCATGAAGATAGACACGGATGTAGAATTGTTTCTTGTTTTCCCTTTTATTGTGGTGTTTCTAGTTGTTTCTGTTGAGTTTTGAGCTCTTTAAGTTGGCTGATAGTTGTGGTATTTTTACACTAGAATCTTCTTTACTTTGATCCTTCATTGATACTATTTGACTATGTTACTCTTTGACCCTATTGATTTGTCTTTTACCTGTTTCACCTGGCTGCCTTCAGATTTACTGTACTAAATTTCTGATGTCAAACTTTTTCATAGTAAATCTATCATTTTCTCCCACCATTCTGCCTCAAGCAACTTTATATTTACCATTCTTCTGTAGAATTCATCTTCCTCTTTGTATTTTGCAAAATTGGGCTTGGTGAGAAACAAATGTTTCACCTCATGTTCTAGGAAAAATAGGTTCTCCAATGTATCAATAACACTTTGCCTGTAGGAAAAGCTTTAATAGCCGAAGAGCTAGCTTGTTCCTTGGCCAATTTCCTGAGTCTATCACTATAGTCCAACCAGGTCATGAGTTTGTCATTGATGATCATGAGACTGGGAAGACCTTTGTCCCTTAAAATTTGAAACTTAGCCATGAACCTGTCAATGGCTACTTGCATGTTGTGGCACTTCTCTTCTAAGTTGTGCATGAGGCTTCTTTTGGAAAGAACCTTTCTAATCTCCAAAATGGCTTCTATGTTAAGCTCTTGGAGCTCATATCTTTTCTTGTTGTTTAGGAAGTGCATGAGTCGATTTGCATCCTCAGGTTTGTCTCCTAATTCTTCTCTGACTTTCTGGATAGCTTCAGTGGTTATCTTCACTAATTCTGTCTGCTCAAATATAACTTGGATTGATGGCGAAATATCATTGACAGAGTCAATGATATTGGCCCAAAGCATCTCTTTAGTCTGTCCTAGTGGCTTCTGCAATGTCAAATATTTCTCCAAGACTTTGATTTTCTCACTCATCCTTTGGGCCTTCTGTGTCTCTTCTCTTTGCTGAATTAGGGCAAGTTTACAGTCAATTTCGAAACTTACCACTTTCTCCTTTAACTTTTTGAGCTCTGTAGCCTGGATGGAAATATCCTCCATGGATTTTACTAGTTTTGTTGCTTTCTCAGTTGATGTACGTACTGCTATAATAGGCTCAGTTGTAATTGGTAGTGTTGTGGCAGGTGGAGCTGTAGGTGCCAACGATGTTGCCAATGTGGAAGGAACTGCTGTTGACACTATGGAGATGACAGTTCTAGAATTTATGGCCAAGCCATTTTGCTTCGATTGAATCAAAGTGTCCAACTCCTTCTTTGTCTCCTTGAGTTGATTATTTAGCTTCAGGACCAAGTCCATGAGGTCTTCATGTCCTTGTTGTGCCTCCAGGACTTCCTGTGTCTGTGGTTGATGCAGCTGGGGTATCTTTAGTTTCTTCTTGAGTGCAGATATGACATGATTTTTATTCTTGATTAGTTGCTTTGCAACTTTTACATCTTTGGGATCTTGACCCAATTCAATCACTAAGTCCTCTAACGATGTGATTCTATTATCTTTAGCCTGTGAGGAGACTTTCTCCAACTGGAACTGTGATGATATATTGTTAAGAGAGTTTTGTAGTTAGTGCGCAGCAATTGCTTTCCTTGTTAAGGTGGAGTATATCATCTCCCTAGTTTGCTTATGTAGCTCAATCTGGTCAATGTGATGCATATCCCTTGCCATTACTTCAAATCCACTCTCTTAAAATTTGTTGCTATCCTTGGTTGCTAAGTGGTTGGTTTGATGAAGGTGTTGGCATTATGATGTATGTGTTGTACTTGATGGCAACCCACTTGTAGTAGAAAAACTCACCTATATATAGTAAGTAGATGAATCTACAGAAGAGATATCAGATGTGACAAAATGCATGATAGTAGTGTTTTGTAGGGAAGTTTCAAGGAATCAGTTCAGAAGGAAACTCACTCAGATGAAAGATCACAGTATAGCAGGTAAATAACAAAGAATAATAGAGCAGTCTTCACAGAATGAAGAAAGAGAGGTATATGTAGGTTCACCATTGCCCAAGTTGCGTATACACACAGGTTCACTGTATACAAGTTACGTATACATACACATGCACTTTCACAGAAGGAAAAGCGCGTATACCTTGCAAAACTAAATTTTTGGTATGGGTATAACCTATGTCTGGAATAGCTGCAGAATTCTGAATTTATATTTGTAGATATATATGTTGTTTGGCTTTGAGGAAAGTATGTATGCATGCAAGTTCGACACATGGATGTAGCGTATACCTTATAAAATATGTTCTAGTTGCTTCTGTTTGCTGTTGTAGAGTTTTGGGTTCTAGCTTGGGTTCTGTTTACTGTATTCTGGTGACAACATTCTGAATGATCAGATTGATGGGTTGTCAAAGTGATTAATTGATTCAGTTGTGGTTGGTTCAAAAGGATATTGGTTGATGCAGATATATTTTATGATTGAATGATGTTTTTGATGGATCCAGTCTAAAAATTTATGAAATGTGGTCCCTAGAAGAAAAGAGAAAGTTGTAGCCTTCTGTAGCCCGGCACCTATATACTAGTAAACATATCAACTAGTACAAGAGCTAGGGGGTTGTAGCTCCCTTCCAGTATAAATTAGAGAACGAGGGAAGGTTGTAGCCTTCTACAGGTAGTAGCCTATGTACTGGTATAAGACTGCACGAGTACACAAATTGTAAATTGAAATTTCTTATTATTAAAATAAGATAGAGATGACAACAGCAAGGGGTTTTCACCCACATTGGGTTTCCACCTTATATCTTGGTATTCATGTGTGTTGCTTATGTGTGATGCTTTATTCTACTTTTACTACATTTTCTAATGAATTCCTGATATACTGATTAAAGTTTAATACATCATAATTTGGGTAAATCAAAAGATCTCTGCATATACGCTGGTTGCATTAAGTACAGTTGCATATACACGCTAGTTCACTGAGCTGAAGTAGCATATACAAACTAGTTTTGAAAATTTAATTATTGATCTGATAATACTAATTCACCCACCCTCTCAGTATTATTTCCAACAATTGGTATCAGAGCAGGTCCTTCATAAGAAGCTTGATCACTTGAAGGAAGATCCTTCATCATGAGTAATCAAGAAAGCGGGTGATCCATCAAATCACCAATCTTTGATGGGAGCAACTTTTTTTATTGGAAGGTAAGAACCACAACCTATCTTCAATCACTTGGAATAGATGTTTTGGAAATCGTGGAAGGAGGATATACATTTCCATCAACAATTCCTATAGATACGGCAGGTAAAAAGAAATATGAAACCATTGCCCAGGCTGTCAATACATTATTGGGAAGTCTATCACAATTAGAGTTTGTCAAGGTTATGCAGCTAAAATCAGCCAAAGAAATATGGGACAAAATCGTTCTAAGCTACAAAGGAGACTCTCAGGTAAAATGTGCTAAACTGCAAACTCTCGTAATTCAATATGAAACTCTCAAGATGCACAATGATGAAAGTATAGCTAGCTACTTCTTACATATAGATGAGGTTGTTAATTGCATGAAGAATCTGGGTGAAGAGATAAAGGAAGTTACCTTAGCTGAAAATGTTTTAAGATCCTTATCTGCTAAATTTGAATCAAAAGTATCTGCAATAGAAGAAAAGAAGGATCTACAGACTATTACTATCACACAACTTCACGGAATATTAACTACCTTTGAGATGAGAAAAGGAGGTCCATCAAATATGAGAGAAGCCATAATTAAAGCTTAAGAAAAAGGAAAAGAAGAAATCAATGAATCAGGACATATTTCAGAAGAAGAAGAGGAACTAAACTTTGTCAAGAAGCTTCAACTGGATTCCAGAAGATTCAAAGGTAAACTACCTTTCAAATGTTTTTCTTATGGTAGAGTCAGTCATTATGCTGCCAAATGTCCTCAAAAAGATAAATATGATAAAGGGAAGGAATCTGCAAAATGGAATAGAAAACAAAGTGTAAGTAAAGAAAGATACTATGCTCATGAAGATAGCAATGGTTTATCAAATAGTTATGAAGATGAAAATAGTAATGAATATAGACTTCTGATGGCTTATGAAGATGATGATTTTTTGGATGCTTTAGATGAAGATGACCTTTATGAAGAAATATCTAAATTCAAAATTTTTTTAGAAGAAAATAATATGATTATAGATACCTTGACATACCAACATGCTGAAAGAGAAAAACAAAAAGAAAAACTAGAATGTGAAATTGTGGGTCTAAGAAAGGATCTTGAGAAAACAAAAGCTCTCAATCTTAGATTTGCTAAAGGATTAGAAAAATTAAATGAAATTATCAAAGTGCATCATTCTCCTATGATAAAGACAGGTCTTGGATATACTAAAGAAGCATCTCAATCACAGAAGTCGTCAACCTCCACTAAAAGCTATCTTGATGCAGCAAACAACAATGAACAATTTGACAATCTTCAGCAAAGGCATAAAGAAAATCACCAGGTAAATCAGGCTCAATTTACTTCAAGGATGAGTAGAAGCCACAACCAGCATCAGTAAATCGTACTCAATTTGCTTCAAAGATAAAAATCAATAGAAACTACAATCACCAAGTCAGTAGATTCGATAATCGCAGAAACTTATTTAATGGTCAATGTTTCTCATGTCATAATTTTGGACACAAAGCTGCTCAATGTGTTGCTTACAAAACCATCATAACTAGAGAAGCATGAAATCAAAGGAATGTGACAAGGATCAAGAAAATTTCCTATAATAACTTTTCTCTTCTTGAAAATGAAATAGAATGCTCAATCTGTAACAACTTTGGCCATGAAGAATCTGAATGCAGGAGTAAATTTCGGCAAATATCTCAGAAGGAGCAAACTCCATTAAATCCCAAAATTTGGAGAAACAAAGAACTACAAAAACAAATATGTGGTATAGCCTTATATGTAGAAGGACAAGAAAACCAATGGTACATCAACAATGGATGCTCAAAACACATAACAGGTGACAAAGAAAAACTGCTCTCATATAATGCCTCAGAAAAGGAAAAGAGTGTCTCATTTGGAAATGACACTCCTACTGTCATAAAAGGTAAAGGCTCTATTTTCTTGAAATAAAAAGTTAAAGCTGGGAATGTTATGTATGTTGATGGCTTAAATCATAACTTGTTGAGTGTGAGTCAAATGTGTGATCAAGGAAATGAAGTAGTGTTTTGATCAAATGGATGTGTTGTTCGTGAGCTTGATATAGGAGAAATCGTGATCAAAGGTATAAGAACTCCAAACAACCTATACATACTCAAGGGAGGACAACAACAATGCTATCTAAGCAAAAATGATGAAAAATAGCTATGGCACAGAAGAATGGGACATCTAAGCTTTTCTCAAATAAGAAAAGCATGCAGATTCTAGGTTGTTCGTGATCTTCCATATATCAACATTCCTGAAAATAATATATGCAAATCATGTCAATTGAGTAAGAAAACCAGATCTCACTTCATCAAAAAGGAAGGGTCAACTAGTAAGCCTCTTGAATTTGTTCATACTGATTTATGTGGACCATAAATGAAAAATTCACCTCGTGGATAAGAATACTTTATATTTTTCATTGATGATTTTTCGAGAATGTTTTGGATAGGTATTATAAGGCATAAAGATGAAGCATTTGAAAAGTTCAAAGCCTTCAATGATTTGGTTGAAAATGAATCAAATGCCTCAAATCTAATCAAGGAGGGTAATTTACCTTGGATGAATTCTTTGACTTTTGGGAACAACATGGAATAAAAAGGTAGTTCTACACCGCAAGGACTCCTCAACAAAAGGGAGTGTTAGAAAGGATGAATGGAACTATTCAACAAATGGCTCGTGCTATGCTAGATGAATCTGTAACTCCTGCAACCTTCTGGGGTGAAGCTGCATTCGTCGCCGTCACTATTCTCAACCAAGCAAATGTTCGGGTAAACAATAGTCAAACACCACATGAACTTTGGTATGGTAAGACTCCTACTGTAAAATACTTCAAAGTTTTTGGAAGCAAATGTTACATCAAAAGGACTGATGAAAAACTTGGTAAGTTTGAACCCAAAGCAAATGAAGGTATTATTCTTAGCTACTCTTCCTGAAGTAAAGGATATAAATGTTATAATAAAATACTTGGGAAAATTATTGAAAGTATTGATGTTGTGGTTGATGAAGCATGCAAAAATCCAAAACATATAAAAACCGAAGATTATGACAATGAAGAAGATGGGGATCATTTTCCCACATCAAATCACACTGATTTTGAAGAAGAAACCAATAAAGCACCAGAAGAAGAGATAATGATAGAAGAAAAGACTTTGTCTAGGTATGCTCAGAAAAATCATAAAGAAACTCAAATTTTAGGGAGAAAAGGGGCAGGTGTGTAGACAAGAAAAATTATTGCCGAAGCCTCAAGCTATCTAGCATTACTATCTTCCACTAAACCTCAAAATGTAAATGAAGCATGCAGAGATGAATGTTGGGTCAAGGCCATGAACGAAGAACTTGAGAAAATTGAAAAGAATAATACTTGGGAATTAGTTCCTAGACCTCATGATAAGAATATCATAGGAACCAAATGGATATTCATAAACAAGTTGAACAAAAATGGAGAAGTTATCAGAAACAAAGCCAGACTCATTTTCAAAGGATATGCTCAACAAGAAGGTATAGATTTTGAAGAAACTTTTGCACCTGTTGCTAGAATTGAAGCCATAAGAATGTTTCTTGCTCTTTCTAGTTTTCAGAAATTCAAAGTATACCAAATGGATGTAAAATCTGCCTTTCTTAATGGAGACTTAGAAGAAGAAGTCTATATTGAACAACCAGAAAGATTCATTCTTGGAAATGATGCAAAACTTGTACGGAAACTCAGAAAGGCTCTCTGTGGTCTGAAATAGGCTTCAAGGGCATGGTATTACAGTGTTTGCAAATGTCTCCACCAACAGGGTTTTTCAAAGGGGTCAATAGATAACAATCTATATACAAAGATGGACACTGATAAATTGCTAATAATTGTTGTGTATGTTGATGATATCATTTTTGGTAGCAATGAAGAATCCATGAGTCAGAATTTTGCTTCAGTAATGCAACAAGAATTTGAAATGTCATTGCTTGGTGAGCTTACCTATTTTCTTGGTCTACAGGTTCAACAAAATAAAGATGGTATTTTTCTCTCACAAACCAAATATCTCAAACAGATCCTGAAAAAGTACGGCATGGAAGATTCTAAACCAGTATGTACCCCAATGGTAACAAGATGCAGTCTTAGCTCAAATGATGAATCAGCAATAGCACATCAACCAACTTATAAATCCATGATTGGCAGTATGCTTTATCTAATAGGTACCCGACCGAACATCATGCATGCAGTGGGAATAGTTGGATGATTCCAAGCAAATCCAAAGGAATCACACCTTCAGGTAGTCAAAAGGTTTTAAAAATATCTTCAAGGAACACAGAACTTTGGTTTATGGTATCCTAGAGATACAGATCTTACACTTCATGCATAGATAGATACAGATTGGGCAAGATGTGTTGATGACAGAAAAAGCACTAGTGGTGGAGCATTATATATGGGTTCTAGGTTAGTGTCTTGGTTTAGCAAGAAACAAATTTCAATTGCATTATCTACAGCTGAAGCAGAATACGTTGTTGTTGCATCTTGATGCACACAACTACTTTGGCTGATGCAAACCTTGCAAGAAATTCAAATCACATGTACTCCACCCATCTCCATTCTATGTGATAATACAAGTGCCATCAGTATTTCAAAGAATCCAGTCATGCACTCCAAGAACAAGCACATACCCATCAAATATAATTTTTTACATGAAAAAGTGCTTGAACAAAAGGTAAAATTAGAGTATGTTCCCTCCAAAGAATAGGTTGTTGATATATTCACTAAACCACTGCCCATAGAGACATTTGAATATCTTAGGAAAACGTTGGGAGTACTTGCTGCATCATCCCACTATTAAAACCTATTTTCTTCAAAAAAGGGTGATTATACACGAGTTTCATAAAGCGTAGTCACATACATACATAGGTTTATGTGGGCACAGTCGCGTATATGTTGGTTTACAGAAAAGCAATGGGCCTGACTCAGAAAAAAGGGGTCTGCTATGGTTCTATCAATTATCTTCTTTGTTTGATGATGGTTTCAATCTGTTGATAACATGTGGAAATATATTGGTCCTCATAAAGTTGTTGATCACTTGATGTATATATGATTGATGATGATGCTTTGATATCTCTTACTGGAACAGGTGAGACAGGTTCAGGGGGAGAACATGGTTGATGATATTTTGGGAACTAATGATGGGCATACACAAGTTGATAGTCTAGATGATGTTGACAGATGCTACTGATGGTGCAAATCATATGACAGTTTTTGATCACTATCATGGTCTTGTTTAAGATATTTGGTCTCTGTTATATATGTCATGTATATCTTTTAATGTAACGGTCATGAAAAAGACCTAATTTGTATCCCCACTATGCATGGGATGGATAATGTAATGTTCTTGTTTTTGACATGTATAAAAAACTGATATATCCCCACTTGGTTGGGTGGATAAGTCAAATTTGATATATCCCTACTTGGTTGGGAGATGGATGTATGTATGAGTCATTGGCGATAAGAAGGTCATTTGTGATGTATGTATAGAGTCATGTTCTTCTTTTTGAACATCTTTTTGTAGACTTTGCTTATGCTCAAGGGGAGCATGGACTCAATCATGGGAGTTCAATCAACACACTTCAGCATATCAGAGAATTCAGCATGCACTCAAGGGGAGCATGACCCTTTTCCCTTGATATCAAAGGGGGAGAGTGACTTGGTGTGGTTGTTTCCATCAAGTCCAAAGGGGGAGATTGTTGGCATTATGATGTATGTGTTGTACTTGATGGAATGTTGGGTCCCTATAATACTAGTGATTACCCCATTACTATGGTAGTTGTACCCCTTATTTATATTTTTGTGTCCCTATTGCCCCCATATTGTTATTACTGTGCCCCATAGAATCCCTCTATTGTTATTTTATTGGCTTTATATTATTATTGTTAGGTCGGCTGGGTTATATTGTGACTCCTTAGACTCCTATATATAGAAAGGAGGTTTTGTCATTTGAATCATCCAAGAATTGTTCATTTATGTAATGTAAAGGAGGTTTCCCCCTCGAAGAGGTGAATTCTAAGGGTTGATCTATCTCTTCTATCTTTTCTTGAGCTGGTTTCATAATATAAACGGACCCTCAATTTAATCAGTGAGTATAGGGTGAACATGAGAAAATGTTTGCCGAGAAGAGAGAGGCCCGAAAGGCAAAGGAAACGATCCATGCATAGAGCACCCAACTGGCGACTGCGATTGGAGAGGCATGTAGGACAGTGCAGGAGTTGCACATACCTCAGGAGCAACTTCTTGAGGCCAAGATCCGGAAACTTGTTATAGGAATTCATGATGCTAAGGTAGAGGTGGCCAAAGTTTAGTTCAATCTTAATATGAGAATAATAGAACTGGAGCTTAGGTCATAGCCTTCCACTCCGCCTAAATTCAAGGAAAAACGCAAAGTTGTTGTCAAGGAAGGGATAGCTACTATGGATGACGTGTTTGTTAACTGCACAATTTTATTTGAATATGCCATGGAAGTGGTGACGACCCTGCAAGAAGACCCCACTATGCAAATTTTGAATACAAAGATCTGCAAACTCCAGCAAAATTACAATAAAGTTACGACGATGACACGTATCATCGCTATAGTGCAGTGCCATGCCAAGTTATAGGAGGTAAATCAACTCCTTGTATAGGTGGAAACAATGCAGAAGAAGGAAGTAGTACTTAAGGCTATGTTGTGTCCTTTATTGGATGAAGCTTACTTGGCCTTGGCCAACATATAGGAAAAGTTGGTGAACTTTCATCTTACACAGCAGAAGATCAAGTGAGCCAGTGAAGGACTAGCCATAGAGCAACTAAACAGATGAAGAAGGCAGCCACGCAGAGCGTGGTTGAAGTAAAAGTTTTGTAGGTAGAGTTGGGTGATCTTCACAGCAAGATCACTACGCTAGCTAAGTGACTCAAAGGCGAGTCACGACCTTTTTGTTGGGGGCCTGTTTGGATGGGGTTACCTAGGGTCAATTTTGGGGGAAAGGCCCCAGTTCGATGTAAAAAGATGTAAAGTCTCTGCAAATTATGGACACAGAGTGCATAGCTAGTTAAGAGTCAAAAAAGGGTTTTACCCTCCTTTATGTAAGCTTGAGTTTGGTTTTTGAAGATCTACCCATGGTCTGTGTGTTATCAGGAAGACTAGTGTCCATTCAAAGATGCTACTCTGACTAAGACTGGTAGCTATCTTAGAGACAAACAAGCTAAAGTTACTTGTGTTTTCGTTTATGAGAGATAGATGAGAGAGAAGCAGAGAGTACCAACCTCAGTCTTTCACTTGGCTCCTTGATTGTTTCCTCCCTCCTCTGATAGAGCTTTGCCACTCCTTCCTCACTTTTCTCGCTTCAAAGAAACACCTGTAGAGTTAAAGCAGCATAATACCATCAAAGCATAGAGATCTATAGCCATAAACAATATAGGATCATATATATATTAACCATACAAATGCATATCTCAATACAAGATTCAGAAATATACAAGTAT
The DNA here is from genome assembly GCA_000404065.3 of Pinus taeda. NCBI lineage: Eukaryota > Viridiplantae > Streptophyta > Pinopsida > Pinales > Pinaceae > Pinus > Pinus taeda. Next base: position 223,375 of record APFE030639774.1, read on the forward strand.
ATGGAGGAAAAATAAAATAGCTTTATTGATAGAAGTAGTAGAATAGAGGATTACAACCCATTGGTCTGATCCAGTGCCATCCTCCTAGCATGAAAGCCCTCTTCACCTCATGAAAATCTATATCACCCAACACTATGATGTTTCACAGAGAAACCAGCAACACTTCCTTATAAAATACAAAATTCCAGCCTTCTGGATCTCTAGGATGTGGGATCCATATATAGATATTTGTAGGTGGGTGAGTCAACTTCTGCGATTTTGATTAGTGTCATTTCTTTGATAATTCTTGGTTCCACTTGGAGATTTCATGATCTCTTACTCATCCCTGGGCGAGTTTAGCAAGGCAAGTGTCAAATGGGAAGTTTCTAGAAGATTCTCTGGGTTTCCACCTAGCCAACTGCCTTTGCCATTTGTCTTCTCTCGCTCATCGCACCCTACAAAAGGGCTTTTCAGTATGCATCACACTTTTTGCATGTAGCAGGTGAGATGCATTATCTAGTTTTAACCAGTTCTTAGTAGTTTTTCAAGGAGAACTTCTTAGAGATGATGTAACCAGCTGACCTTGTTCCTTTAGGGTATGAAACAAAACTTTTAGGGGCTTAGAAGCCCTTGGTTTATGGACATATGAGATTGGGGTTCTAGTGCCCAAATATGTCTATAAGAGTTTTTCCCTAAAGCATGAGGTCATAAATCTTTTGATGTCGAGTGAAATGCTTTATCATGAGGATTCGTGGTTTTTCAAACTGGAAGGTGACCTATAATAAGATACAATACAATACATTATCTTCATAATATTTTCATGATCTAGCTGAGGCGGACATTCCCATGCTCAGCTTTATAAATTCATTTTCATGTACATATGACAGACAACTGTCTGTGTGATAGACTGATGATTCTGGTAGAGCCATCATCCTTTGTCTTGGATAATTATCTGTGCAGCTATGATGTAAATTTGATGTATTTATTTTCCTAAATATTTCACAGCCTGGATGGATGAAACTAGATCTAGGGTCTTCAAACTTATTCAATCTTCGCAAGATGTGCAAGTCGATCCATGTGAAAAGATAATATGATCTCAAACATGGAAATACATCACCTGATTACCAGCCAATGATGTAAGCTATTAACCGGCGCGAGAGGAATCACCGATAATGATAATGACCCTCAAGGTACTGCATTACAATTCACGTGGTGTGAATACATGAGTCGATGTCAAACACCATGCAAAATCTTCCGATCGAAGGCCATTGATGTAAACCTGTCGCCGGAAGTGAGAAACTTGCCATTGAGGCATGCAAGCTTCAAAGTACTGAAAGGGTTGTTCCTAAGTCAACTTCTTGGATAATGAGCTGATGTCAACAGGAAGTGACTTGTCATAAGAGGGCCTTAATGAATTCCACATCTATGACACGAAATGGAGAAAATGATTTTGTGGAGGTGAAAATGATCTGATGATACAAGGTTCAGGGTGGCAGTCGTGAAAGAATGAAGCGTGAAGGTATTGCAATGGATGAGATGTTAGCTAGGTTGGTGAATTCTCTGATCAACTTCTCTTGAACATATTAGCGACACTGAAATGGATTGGTAGTGTAAATCCCAACAATGGATGGTACGGAAGACCAATGGTGATGTGACCAGTGAACGGAATAACCCAACTCGACTCAATCATGGTGATGGAGTGAAAGTGTCATGTTCAAGAGTGACCTGCTACCAATGAAGTTCTTCAAGTTTTCTTCCCAAATTTTCCCCAGTCATTGCAGACCAGTACCTCTTTGTTTTTGTCAAGCTTGAGGAGGATAAAATATGCTTGTTCTATAATTTGCCCTTCAGGCAAACCTGTCGCTATGTTTTAGTGAGCCTAGCGATAGTGAAACTTTCTCTTATCTATAATGGACAAGTTTTTCACTATTGTTTTAACGAGCTTAACGACAAAGATAACCCAGTCCTTTTCAATTTTAGAGAGTCTAAAAAGAGACGGAAAGGAAAATCGAGTAATCTTTTCTCATAGTATAATCCATTAAGTCCAAAAAGGTATAAAATAATATGAAAGAAATGACCTTTCCGATCACTTTAATGAGCCAAAAAAGACAAGTGCTCAATATTTCTGTGTAATGATCCCTCAGGTCCAAAAATATTAAATTACAAGAGGGATGGCACTTCCAATCACTTTAATGAGCTGGAGAGGCCAATTGTTTGGCAATCTTTTTATATTTTACGAGTCTAAAAAGAGCTTAAGAGAGACTCATCTCTGAGGAACGAGTGATATTTTTGGGAAGCAGCTGGTTCTAGGTAAGGTTTGGAACTTTTCAAACATGACAGTGTAAATAAGATGGCTAAAAATCACTTGTTGCAATTGTTCCTCAAAAGGTTAACAATGAAGTGGAGGCGTATGATCGGCTAAAAAGTGGAGTTAACGGTAAGAACACAACCAAGGCTCCAAAGATGATAGTAATGTGATCACAAAGGTTATTTACCAAAAGTGAGTTCATTTTTTAATGAGCTTAAACTGTGGGGGAACATATGCTCATTAATAGGTTTATTTGTTAACGAGATTGAACTTTTTGGAAACATTGCTCGTGCTATTTGTATAATAAGGATGTCTCTCATCAGTAGGTTCATTTTTTAGGGAGCTTGCCCAATTCACAACTTTACTCTGAAGCCTTTTTTATGCAAGCTAGGAATGACCTACCTATGAGGTTAAAGGGTTGAGATCCTACAAACTATGAAAATAAAAGGTCACTTTTCACTTTTATGCAAAAGGTTTGCATGCCCCCAGGTATAAAGAGAAGTATAGTTTCCAAGTTACCATACGGAAGCTCTCGCATTAGAAAGATTGTTCCATCCGCATTTGCAGACAACACACTTCCTTGGCTCTGTCCATCGAAATAGACAAAGGTGAATGGTGTTAGTTCCAATCACATAACCTTTTGATGAGGGAATCTTATTCAAGTCTAATCCCATTTTCCTAATTGGATCAGTGTGTCACACTAGTTATATATCCTACGCGGAAACCTACCTTATATCTGGGGTTTTCCTGCCAAAGGAGACTAGGGCACATGCCCCCTGAGTTAAGTCACATCCACCGAATCATTCGTGATCATCAGGTGGACGGACTGGAGATTGATGAGACATTCCTTGTGCAAAAATACCAGTTAGGGATGGCACTTGACTAGTAGTTATGTTTGAACTGGGGAATGAAAGCTGGTCTATAAGCTGGACAACTCTGCCTTCATGCGGGAAACACATCACTCGAAAGAGTGAGGAAAGAGTAGCTCCCATGATATAAATGTAGTCACACCCAAGGAGTATATTATAATCTAATGGCCCTTAGACTACCATCACATTTAGATAAAACAATTTTCCTTCTCAAACTTATAGGCAAATTTGGAAGGATCCCTAACAGTTGACAAGTTCCTTTGTTGAAGCCTGTCATATTTTGAATCTCAGGTAGAAGCGATTGCGAACCAAGTGCTTTACAAGTAGTGGAGGAAAGGATACTCACAGAAGCCCCTTCATCTATGATAGTTCCAACCATGATCATTCTGTAAGCTTGTGCTATGATTTGGAATGGTACATTAGATGGTAGGTGGGGTCTCCCTAGTAGATTCCAATCGAAGGAAACGACTAGATTGCTTAGAGGAGGGACCGAATATACAGCCGGATGAATCTCTAACAAACTTCCTTCCTGCGGTAAAGGAATAGGTAGATTGCCCCCAATTTCATCGGATTCTATGTTAACAAAAGAATTTAAATGGTGTCGTTCTCATTCTCTTTGGTGATGACATTATCTGATGGCAGATCTTTGGAAGACAAGATTGGGCCGACTGCCATCTTGACCTATTGAATTTCATCCTGTGTGGACTGAGAGGGTCTATCTTCAATGGTATATGTTTTGATCGACCAAAAAGGTGTGTCAGTCAGATTTTCAAATAGTGATGGACTCATGAAGAGTTTCTTGTATCTAGGAGGAAGTCGTAGTGGTGAAGCAAGACAGTTATCCAAGACTCTTTTAGCTTCATCCAAGAAGGGACAATGGTGGAGGGCATGATCACCTTCACATAGTCTACAAGGAAATTTAGATCTTCCTTTTTTTCCATTGACTTTGTTTTCACTAGTTGACGGTGTACTTTCAACATGATCGTCAGAGGTTGAGGACACTGGATTGTACAAGCAGGGAGACCAGTTCCTTAAAATCTGTGGGATGCAAGGACAATCTCGATGACAGTGGTCTACTTTGCAAATGACACATGGAGATTTAGGTTTGCATGGTGCAGTGTGTGGATGTTCATGAGACGATGCATGGTTGCCCCCTTTTTCCATTGGCTTCTTCTTCTTCTTCTCCTTCTTAGTTACTTCATTTTTAGTTTTGCTAGTTTCACCAAGTCAAGAGGAAGAAAGAGAGGGAGAAACAAATGAAGTAGAAGCTTGGGGGTAGCACTAGTATCATCTGGTTGTTGATTTGATTACTCAGGATTCATGGTGTTTTGAATGACATAGGTCGAGAAAAGGCATACTGGGAGGCCAACTGTAAGTCCTGGAAGGATAAAGGATATAGCCTAACGATAAAGGATATAGCCTATTGTGGTCTCCCAATATATACTTGATGGTCTGTGGGAGCACAAGTCCATACTGGCACTTGTCGTATCAAAGAGGAGGAATCACCAAATCTACGATGAAAATGATAGTTACTAGGCTTTACGACGCCAAAGTACGTCTCTAGCCTAGACTTCTAGATGTTGTGCGTTAGGTTCCAAAGTGTTTTTATGTTCATTGAGGTTTATTTTATAGTTGATATTTCTTAAGAAGTTTTCCTTTAGTGTTCACCGCATGATGTAGATATACAATTCCTAAATATGCAATCTAAGATGATAAACAGTCATTTACTTTCTTTTTGCAATGAAAATCCTAGCTACTAAGGAAAGAGAAATAAAATTCTTTCAACACAGAGCAGAGAGCACACACTAAGATGCACTGTCATAAATCAATTTCCGCATGCAGTCTAAATGCAAATGCACATGCATGTATTTGTTTTTTAGTTTTCTTAATGTGAGAATGACAAAAAGAAAACTAAGTACAGATCTGAACTATCTTTTCTCAAAGTGACACTTCAACAATTTCTTTTCAAAAACGAAAGGAAGATTAAGACGCTGCTTTCAATTTTGATTTGAAAATTTCTTTCGACACTTCAAAGAATTTATGATTCAAATCAAATACAATGGAAAAAATGCAGTTGACTATCTAAAAGAGGAAGACTTTATGACACTCTTTTCTTTGACTAAAAACGACACTTGTGACACTTTCAAATCAAAAGACGACAGTTCGATTAAGCTGTTGTTTGCAAAGGAGAACTGTAAATGATGAAAAATGCATAAAAAAATTCACAATTATTTATCAATGGAGGCTAAATAATGCAAAGGAAGAGAGTTTTAACAATGATATACTGACCATAGATAGCAAAAATACTGAATAACGCTGAAGACAATGAAGAAAAAACCAAAATCTAGAGGCAGAAACAGTGTCACTCAATTATCACACCTGAAACACAGGGAAACAGGGATGCCTCTCACCTACAACACACGGGAGGTCCGATGCATCCAGGTTGCCAATGAGAGACAGTGCGATGGTCCAGGGACGAGACTAATCTTGGTTTTCTGTTATGAAACCAACTCACAAAAAGATAGAAAAGATAGTTGAATGCTTTAGAATTTAGCCTCTTCGAGGGGGCAACCTCCTTTACATTACACAAATGAACAATTCTTCGATGATAAAAATGAAAATACCTCCTTTCTATATATATATGAGTCTAAGGGATTGTAATATAATCAAAGCCGACATAACAATAATAATGTAAGGGCACAATAATAACAATAGTGGGCTTCTATGGGGCATAATAGTAACAATATGGGCACTATATGGGTACATCAATATAACAAGGGGGTTGTACTAATAAGAATAAGGGGTTACTCTAGTAGTATAGGGGCCTAACATGCCCCTCTCCTTCAAAAATTGTTGTCCTCAATGCTTGAGTAGTTCTTGATGCTTCTGTATAAAATTCTTGTCCTCCCATGTGGAATCTTCAGCAGGTAAGTTCTTCCACTTGATGAGATACTTTGAAATTGATCGATTTCATAGTTGTCGAGTTCTTGTTTCTGTGACTGCTCCAGGTTTAAATATGGTTTTTCCTTCCTCTTCAATTTTTGACAATATTGTTTGAATTGGGATCTTTTGTACTTTTTGAATAAGTGGTCATACTTCTTCATCCTTATTCCATTCATCCCTTGCTTCGTTTATCCAATCTGGTTGGATAATAGAAATAGCACAAAACAATGCTTCCACATCCTCATATTTCCTTGAGAGTGCATCTGCAACAAAATTTTTCTTCCATTTCTATAGATGATGTCAAAGTCATAACCCCACATATTTGTGACACATTTTTTCTATTCTTCTAAAGATAATAGCTGTTCTAAAAAGTATTTAAGACTATCTTGATCCATTTTTACCTTGAAGTGTCTTCCCATCTGGTAAGGTCGCCATTTTTTAAGTGCATGTAGTATTGCCAAAATTTCCTTCTCATAAATATCTTGCTTGAGATGTAGTAGTAAAAATACCTAATCACATACATCAAAACATTTTTCGCTACGATGTTGATCCACCTATTGTTTCATTCGATTTTGCACCAAAGTGGTGTTATCCTTTAAAAGTTGGAGAACTTGTTGTCGATGCTCAATGTGATCTTTCACTGCTTGAACCTTTTTCTTCTTGATATGTCCTTCTATCTTTAGAGTTTGAGGAGTGGTAATTTCTTGCAATCTTTTACAAGATATGGTCTGATTCATTTCTTGTTTCTGCGGGGTTGGGTCTTGGCATATATCCTCTTCTTTTGATGTTTCTTGATCCTTTTCTTCCTCCTCTTCATACTCTATGTAAAATAGTTTCTTCTCAGCACACTTATGACCTTTAGTGCATTTGCTATCACAATTGTAACAAAGCCCTTTTTCTCTTTTTTCTTCCACTTGTTGTGGTGGAACCCTTGTAGGTTTTGGAAGGCTAGGAGAAACAACACTTCCATGTTAATAGTTGTGAGGGGTAGAATTCCTTGTTTCCATAATTTTACTTTCCACTATGTCACAAAGCCCTTTTATTCTTTCCAATTTTTGTGGTTTTGCTCTAAAGAAGGTGTTGCTCTTTGTATCATCATAATGTGCTATCATTTCCTCCATGAGAATTGACCACCTAACAAGTTATTTATGAGAATAAAGCCTTGTATACCATAAAAATTGATCTGGTTCTAAATATGAAGATGCAATACATACCTTTTGTAACAGTGGTACACCATGTAGATCAAAATATTACTCCATCTGAAGTATCCAATTTACCGGATCCTTGCCATCAAACTTCCCCGTATTGCCTTTTATTTTTATTTTAGGAGCTCGATATTGAAATGAGTATAACTCTATAATTTCAATTCTTCCAATTCTGAAATTGTGATCTGTAGTAACCCTCTATGTCCTCTTTCCAATGTCACCAGTCTAATCAAATTTAGATTCTCCAAGGCAGAGTTATGCACAATCTCCCAAGATGACCTGGTTATAGACCTTTCTAGAAGAGCGAAATTGTATGAAGTTTCACGTCTCACTATTTTGACCTTTGGCTCTAAAAACGATACAAAATAAACTACAGTCTATGCTCTTTCTATAACTTCTTACGAAATTTCAATCCGATGCTCAGAGAGAAATTTATGACGATATTCCCCAGGTCACCTGTTTGGAATGTAATTCAGGAATTTGCAAAAGACCAACTTCCGGAGAGCATATCTCTGCAAATATAGAGCGAAAGGCTCTGAAATTCAGACCCGAGGTTCAATGGGATGTATTCTCAAATGGGTTTTGTTTTTAGCTTTTGATATGTCGCAGAAAAGAAGTTATAGTGAACATTCCACGATGACCTATTTGGAGCAGTGAATCCCTATAATCCAAAGCTCTGATACCAAATTTTATGAAACCAGCTCACAAAAAGATAGAAAATATAGTTGAATGCCCTATAATTCAACCTCTTTGAGGGGGAAACCTCCTTTAAATTACACAAATGAACAATTCTTTGATGATACAAATGAAAATACCTCCTTTCTACATATAGAAGTCTAAGGGGTCATAATATAATCAGAGCCAACATAACAATAATAATGTAAGGGCACAATAATAACAATAGTGGGCTTCTATGGGGCACAATAGTAACAATATGGGCACTATATGGGTACATCAATATAATTAGGGGGTTGTACTAATAAGAATAATGGGTTACTCTAGTAGTATAGGGGCCTAACATTTTACTCACAGTTTGCAGCTAAGTTCAGGGATTTAGGTTGAGCTAATGATAGACAGTAAACACAAAGTACAGGGGTTGATCTAATGAGGTTACTTGATCTACCACCAAGGCATTTAGGATGTTTGCAAGTCAGATGTTTAGTTCATAAACTAACCCAGAGATTGACTGAAGCAACGTTGATCTACTTTGCAGTTGCATAACAAAAGCAGTTCGAAGGCTAGTTGGCTTAACTTCAGGCTCCGTTGTAGTTTATAAAGAAAAAAAATAGAAACAAGCAAACAAACTATTCACTCCCCAGTGGAGTCGCCATGTTTTTATCGGGAAAACTAGTGTCCATTCAGAGCTGCTACTCCCACTAAGACGGGTATCTATCTTAGAAACAAACAAACTAAAGTTACTTGTGTTTTCTTTTATGAGAGATAGATGAGAGAGAAGCAAAGAGTACCAACCTCAGTCTTTCGCTTGGTGACTTGCTTGTTTCCTCCCTCCTTTGATAGAGCTTCGCCACTCCTTCCTCACTTGTCTCACTTCAAATAAACACCTGTAGAGTCAAAGCAGCATAATACCATCAAAGAATAGAGATATATAACCATAAACTATATAGGATCAGATATATAATAACCATACAAATGCATATGGTAATACAAGATTCAGAAATATACAAGAATATAGAGGAAAACTCAAATAGATTTATTGATAGAAGTAGTAGAAGAGAGGATTACAACCCATTGGTCTGATCCAACACCATCCTCCCAGCATGAAATCCCTCTTCACCTCATGAAAAGCTAGATCACCCAACACTATGATGTTTCACAGAGAAACCAAGGACACTTACTTACAAAATACAAAATTCCAGCCTTTTGGATCTCTAGGATGAGGGATCCATATATAGATATTTGCAGGTGGGTGAGTTAGCTTCTGGGATTTTGATTAGTGTCATTTCTCTCATAGTTCTTGGTTCCACTTGGAGATTTCATGACCTCTTACTCATCCCTCGGTGAATTCAGAGAGGCAAGTTTCAAATGGGCAGTTTCTAGAAGATTTTTTGGGTTTCCACCTAGCCAACTATCTCTACCATTTGTCTACTCTCACTCATTGCACCCTATAGAAGGGATTTTCAGTATGCATCGCACTTTTTGCATGTAGCAGGTGAGATGCATTGGACCCTTAGCACTGAGTAGTTTGTATGGTCTAGTTTTGACCAGTTCTGAGTAGTTTTTCAGGGAGAACTTCTGGGAGATGATGTAATCAGCTGGCCTTGTTCCTTTATGGTATGAAACAACACTTTTAGGAGCTTATAAGCCCTTGGCTTATGGATATATGATATTGGGGTTGTAGTGCCCAAATATGTCTATAACACTGTGGACCATGGGAATGTATGAATAGGTGTGTCTTAGAGAGTCTAAGACAAGTAATTTAATTTTTTCTATGGGTACGAGTGATGGATTCTAGCACAGAGAAGTAGTCTTAGAGGGGAATAGGCTCTGCAGCTGAGTGCACAAAGGCCTAGATTAGTGTGTGTAGCTAGGTGTGTGGACCCTTGTAGCTGAGTGCATAGGGAAGTATTTAGTCTGTAAACTTATACTAAGTATCAATAAAGAATATTGTTACAAAAATTCTCGTGTTTTGTCCCTTTACTTCTATTATGTATGACTGCAGTATATGCTATGATGAATGATGTTTTTAGGAAATAATTATGCATTGGTGCACAACATTACTTTATCTTTATTAGTAATTGAATGCAATTAAAATTTCAGTGAGTACGCGAAGATCCTAACGCTTTCTATTCATGTTATTGAACACTTAGGCAGATTTGAGTAAATAATGATCTAAGAGTAATCTATGGTGCACGTAAGAAGCTAACTCATCTATTTGGGCTCCACAAAAGCCAGTCATAGACCTTCGCAGAGGTCTAGAGGTCAATTAAAGGAAGTTACAATGAGAAGCCATAAGATTTTAGAGATATGCATGAAGGCAGATCTAGGTCACAGAAGGACATCACACTGATCTTTGGGTGCAAAAACATGGTTCTAGCATCCCCCCATACTGCTTCGGGTGAGACTTCAGTTCATGCACCATGGATTGATGTTGAGAGGGTCAGTAGTGTAAGGATTTTTTTTGCACAACTAACTCTAAACTTGGGTTAGGACCCCTTAAGCCAACATGATGCAATGGATGTGGGATGGATTATGTAATGGACTTAATAATCCAGTTGGGTCTGAGCTTCATCACTAATCACAATTCAGAAGTTCGGAGCATGGTTGGATTTATCACAATTAGTGTTGGAGGGATCGTGGAAGTGATATCACAATATTGCAATCAGTGATTCGACAAAGGGATGAAGGAATTAAAAACCTTTGCAATTTGCAAGGGGCGATCAACTATGCGATATATCACAATCGCATAGTGAAGTGGGGAAGTAAAAGGGGGTGAATCTGTGATATGTGTCATGGCTCAAATTGCAAGCGCAAAGGAGTTGTACGGTGGGGTATGAGGTTTTCATTTTTCTGGTTTGTGATGCGATATAGTGATGTTACCTTGTGGGTCTCGACACCCTTGGATTCATGTGTTTTGCACATCATTCCTTTGCTAAAAATATTTAGAACTATGATCCATTTCCTTTGTATTTCTGCACTTTGACCTTAAACTTTAACATTTGATTGCAGAGGTTGGGTTTTCGCTTCAGGGGTGATTCTTTTTCATGGATTTTGCGATTTTGGCCTTAAAAAGGGGGTTATAACATAAAAGAAATGTTTTATTTAAAATAAAGAAAAAAAATATATTTTGTATTTTAATAAAATATAAAAATGGGTGTTGTTGAATAGCACAACACAACCTAGTCCCATGTGTTGATTTGCCATGTCATCACTCTCTTGCCACATCAATTGTGGGTCCCCATTTGGTCAATATACTTGCTAATTTGGTTTTCATGTGGAAACCTATGGGAGTTCGATGTGGCACCTTGTTGGTCCTACCTACACAATTTTTTTATTGTTTGTGCCAAACTTCAGATGTGCATAAATATGTCATGGAGACTCATATTGATGTGTCGTTCATACCTTTGGAATCATCTCAATGATCTCTAGTAATTAGTTCTAATTTTTCTAAGATATGATGAATTCAAACTTTAAGCCTTCCTAGATTCTCCTCGATCAATCCTCCCCACTAAAGAACTTTTGGTCCCCAAAATTTACATACAAAGGTCGTGCATGTTTTCTCCTATTTATAATAGAACCCATATCATTTTCTATCAAACAAAAGGCCAAAATATCACTATGTTTCATATTCAGGTGATGTTATCCAGTCTATAAATTTTACATGTTTTTTCCCATCTATGAGGTCTTTAAAAAGCAACGTGTGATTTACAATGGTAGTCATAGTCAACTATCTAAAAATGATATCCATCTCTTTCCAAACTATTCTAATGGGCTCCCTTCCTCTAATTCTCTTTCTTCATGAACTTCTTCATCGATTGGTTCTTTCACAAGTGCTTCTAGTTCTTCTTTGTATATAGCTCTGGATGGAGCTTCCAACATGTAGCTCTCTGGTGTCCTCTCTTGTTGGAATATATGCAATGTTTTTTATTCATCCAGACTTTCTTGCCGTTATTTTTCTCCTAATGTGGAGATTGATCTTTGTGTCTTGGATTCTTCTTCTTTCGTGCAACTCTGGTTAGGAAGACTTAACTTAGATTTTCTTTCGAAGTATTCACCTCCATTTGGAGATGAATAGGAATCACAATTGCTAGAATATTGTGATGTGCTCTCAGATTGCACTAATTCAAACTTGCCACTTGAAGACTTTCTTGCTTTTGTGGCCTTGGAGTTTTGTTTATCAGTGATGGTATTCACAATGCCTTAGCCATGAACTCCCAAGAATTTTCCTTAATATTCCATCTTCCTCACTAGCTTTGAACCAATGCTTGTAGTGTTCTTTTCAAAAGCACCAAAATCATCATCATAATGGGAACATGAAATCGAATAATCACTAACATTGTTTACATTAGTTTCCGGTTTTGGATTCGGTAAGGATATATTTGCCAAGGCTTTGTTACATGAGAACTTTAGCAAGGCCTCCGCTATGGATTGTAACTTAATTTGTAATCCATGCTTCTCCTTTTCTTATTTTTGTAGCAATACCATCACCTCAACATTCCCTGCTTGAATGCTATGGTTGATTTGCTCAAGTTCTTAGAGCCATGAATTCCTTAATGCTTTTCTCATCTTTGGTCCAACACCTTCAAACACAACAACTGTCATCTTCATCTTGTCACTAGAATTGCAACGTGGGTCTTGTTCCATTGTAGAAATCATATTATGCTTCCCTTTTCCACAAAATTTCTTAGGCTTTAACTTTGGATGTAGTTTCCAGCGATCCTCCTCGTCATGCATGTCATACTTGCAATGAGAATAGGAGAGATTCTCTTCATTTCACTTTGTTGTCATTGTCTTTTTCGTATGGTCATCTTATTCATACTTTCCACCATTTTCAAGATGAATTTCTTTCACACTAGCTTCATTTAGATTAGTGGGATCAAACAAAAATAACGAGTGATGAAGATAACTGTGTAAAGTTCAAATGTATTTCATCAAAGTTTTTGTTGAGTCTAAAGGAATATTCAATAGCAATGCTTGCTTCATAAAATATTTTGTAAAACTTTGAACATCCTAACCTTTTTAACATATCTCAATTGTTGAAAATCCATCAGGGTTTTTTGCCTATAACCCAATGGGTAAAATTTCCCTCTTAATATAGAAACAAACTCATACCACAATGAAAGAAGTTTATCATTATTCTTGATACATTTTTGAATTTTTCTCTCCCACCATACAATATCTATATCTTACAACCGAAGAGACACTAACTAGATCTTCACCTCATCGTCTTCGATCTATTTTAGATCTTAATAAACTTCAATTTATTTAATCCAATTATTTATCTTGTTTGCATTAGATTATCCATTAAACATGGGGAAATCAAATTTCACATCAAACTTTAGCACTGGCTTCTTAGAAGAATTTCTTGATGACTATTTGAATGATGAAAATGAGGGGAACAAGAAGAACTTGAACTTGAATATGGAGATTCAAGAGGTTCTCCTCCACCTCCTCAATGTACTAGTGCATTATCATCTACCAGAGCTCCCTCTTTCTTGCCTTCTTTTGTCATTCTTCTTTTGTAATCTGCAAACAACTTTTACACCCAAACTTCCATCTGGTAGAAGGCCTTGTGGAAAGATTTCTCATTCTCTTATTCCATTATCTTCCATTTTAATTATTTTTCTTTCATTTCCAACCTCGAGGTTAAAACACTTTAATTTCCCTTCAACCTCTTTGAGTTTGGAGTTGGTAAAAATCTACACTCATAATTCACATCAAAGAAGACTACTCTGATACCAATATGATCTAGGATATTTTCTTTCGTGATGTTATATAATTGCTTAAAGAGAATTAAAATACCATAAATGCAACATCCATGAAGAAACAACACAAAAAGGAAGGAAATATAGACAATGCATAAGGATTTGTTACATAGAAGCTAAACTTCAAAGTGTAGATGCCTTTATATTATCCCAACAAAGTAATGGAAAATTACATGGAAAAATGCATGGAAATATCTCACATCTAGGGATGGCCCAAAAACTCGCCACTCAAACTACAACTATACCATCAGTTGCACCTAAGAATTTGACAACCTTAGAGTATAAACACAACCACATTCTAGCATGTGCAAGGATGCATCAGTGTTTGTGTCAAGAATTTAATGACACGTGTGGGATTCTACCACGAGCCCTCGAATCTACTGCTCAAATACAAATTCTTAATGCATTAGTGGTTTCCTTGCAAAATTTTGAGAAAAATTAGTATAAAATTTACCAAGTTTTGGACTGTCATCTCCTCCTCAAATTTCATGCCACAATAGTTCAAAATATTCCAAGGAATATTCCCCTAAGATATTCCTTAGAATATTCTCTAAAATATTCTCTGAAATATTCCTTGGGATCTATGCCCATATAGGACCCCTCTCAGCCTGCCACTTGTCTGAACTTCATAACCTCTCTCCATGGTCATGGCGCGCTCTTCCTATGCAAATGAGACAAGTTTAAATGCATATGTGGTGGACATACTTTACAAATTACATGGATGGATCACTAGTTAGCATGTGTAAGTTAAGGGATTTGTGTGTGGAGGAGGTCTTCGGGTCAAACCTACGGGTCTCCCCTATTTTCTTAAATACAAATTATTGGTCAATATATTGTTTGATGTATAGTTTGTTGGTTTCCATATATATGGTTTGTTGTTATAATTTATAAACCAAATTTGAATGTATGTTGGACACACTTTAAGGCCACTTGAGCCTAATTTGAGGTTCCACATGGTGCCATGTGATTGGGCCTCATGACAGACCCTCATTAGTCCATATCACCTACACAAATGTCATGACATGTTGGCACCATTGACAATTAGATGCCTACTCACCCTAACAAATGTCACTGGATGTTTCTAGCCTAGTTCCATGCATCAACTTTCCATGTCATCACTCTCCTACCACATCAACTATGGGTCCTCATTTGTTGACTAGGTTGCCATGTGACAACCTATGGGAATGCCATGTGGCACCCTATGGGTCTCACTTGCACAAATTTCTTCTTGTTTTCTCCAAATTTTAGATGAACATAAATTTGAAATCCATATTCATATTTAGGTTTTGATTGCATCATTGGAATCATCTCAACAAGCTCCATGACTTAGTGCTAGTTTTTCTAATATTCAAGGAATCCAAATTTTGAGCCTTTTTGGTCTGTGACCTCCTTAGTCAAGTCGTGTCTTGGTCTGCAAGCACAATGACGCCTTTCAACCCTATTGATTATGATCAGAGGTACTTTGTTTTTGTACGATGGCTTATGTGTAGCTTCAAAAATGGATAAAATATGATCTAGGCTAGAATTCCTTCAAGAGATCTTCTTGGCAACCTTCTATTTAATCATTTTGTTATCACCTAAGAAACAATTTCTAAATTGCTCACATCAGTTTGATTGTAAAGGTTTGGTGTTAATCCGGTTTAGTTTTCTTTCATGTTTGCTTTAGTATCTAAGTCCTAGGAGGCTTGGTGGTATGGTTAAATAAAGGTCAACAATTCGTTCTCATTCATCACTGGTCCCACCACCAGCATAGATTCCCTGTATCAAATTTGTTTTAAGGTTGTTATGTGTTACAAATTAGTTTAGGTGGTTTTGTAGTGCGAAATCCAGTCTAGGTGTTTTCATAGCACAAAACCTAGAATTTACACTGGCTGCGCTATGAAATCGAGGATTCGTGCAGATCCGTAGCAAATCTTGCTCAGCTATCATGTCTATCAAGATCCGTTATGTTTACATCATCAATTGTCAGCTTATACACTTTTCCTATCATGTCCAACCGCTTATCCTCATCATTAGAGTCGTTAGGCACCTTGGTACGCTTAGGTTGCAAGTTTCAAGAAAAGCCAAGTACTCACAGTCATGATTTTTGTTTGTCAAGCATTCAATTTGAATTCCTTGAAAATCAGGCGAGGCAGTTTTCAAGCGAGGCAGCATTCAAGAGAGGCAGTGATCGAAAATTGAGACGGTGCCAGTGTTTTAAATCTTCATCTCGCTGGAATTCCATGGAGGGAGCTATAGAAAGAAGGGATCACAGGTCATGCAATTGTTTGAGGAACGAACCGGAAGGCTTAGATATTATCCTAAAAAACAATGAAGTTGAACGTGCATTCAAGCAGGTTGGCTGTTGGAGATTTTGCGAGAAACTTCAAGTAGGTCACACACAAGTCACCAGGGAATTTGCCTTGAATTTCATAGGGTTGAATTCAAAAGTTGGGGTGCTCAAATTACCCATCTCTCCAGAGGTTATATCTGCAGTCACTGAAATCCCAAGGGGACAAGAAAGATGGTTTAAAAATTTTAAATTTGATATGACTCCATGTAAGGAATTTCTAAAGCCAGAGTTCATTGATTCATACTTGAACAAATCAGTGCCCAGAAGTTTCGTCAAAGATTCATATGCTAGCCTACTTACCTGCATACAGAGGTACTTCACCTGCGAAGGGAGGTATCATAAGGTGTACTCTTATCAATTCAAGCTTCTACTTCATTTTACTAAGAATATATCACTTGATTTGTCTTTCTACTTGTTTTGTAGCCTGGGAAAAATGTGTGACAAGGTTCAGTTAAAGAAGGAAGCCTGTGAGACCTCGTTGTTTCATCATGGCTTAGTCAAGTTGATCATTTTGCATGAGCTCCAGAGAGTGGACAGGGACTGGTCCACGTTTATGTTTATGTCTGGCTTCAAAAATGAGACTAGTCTCAGTCCTCAAGCTACGAAAAATTCTCCACTAGCAGCTGGTCATCGTGCAGAAACAAGATCCAGGAGATTTGTAAAAGTGAAGGCTAGGAAATAAGTAAACAAGCCCACCATACCACTGGTAATTTAGGACACACCCCAACCGTCTCAGAAAGAGAAAACTTAGGTCAAAGAGGGTGTACGTGAACAATCTACAGGTGAAGTAGTCTAGAGAAGAATAACGAGGAGCCAGTTAGCTAAAGAAAAAGGCAAGACCGTGGTTACTGAGGAAAGCCCAATTTCAAAGGGAAGTCTGAATGACTTGCTACAAGCTATTGATATTGAAGAATCTCCTTTTTTTTTGAGCATATTTGATAGAATCAACTAAAGAAAAAACCGAAAGGATCAAAGCCTCGAAAAAACTAAAATTTGATGAGCAGGTTTCTAAATTTGTCTTTAAGCCAAGAAGACCTATGATGAGGCATTCAAAGCAGATATAGGACACATTGCCAGAAGCAGGTGAAACAGAGGAGATAGAAAAATCTCATGAAACACCTGTGACTTCATCAGAAACATTATCGCAATTGCGTAAAGATGATAAAGGTAAGGCAGTTATCTCTCAAGAGGAATATAGTGTTGAAGAGTTGAAAAATAAGCTGAAGTTAGAAAATCTTGAAAGTGCTAAATTGAAGAAAGCCTTAAGGAAACATGCAATCAAGGAAGCTCAGTTTAATAAAATGCAGGCTCTATGGGAAGACAAAACAATTTCAATACCTAAGGTGGTCAACTGTCATGCTCAATGCTACTCCTGGTCAGTCCCTGCAATAAAGAAGAAAAATTCATCAGAAAAGTTAATACGAGACTGAGAGTTGGGATCATAATTATGAAGAGGCAAATTCAGGATTTGAAGATACAAATAAGTCAGAGAAAGGGTTTCCTTAGCTAAGGAAAATCACACATCAAACAAGGTTAAGTCCTAAATTTTGATGATTTACCTTTTTGAAGTTTTCCTTAAAGAGTGGTTCCTCTACATTCAGTTTTGAACAGCTTCAGGACACACGAAAAGGGACATTTCAAGATAAACAAGCTCAAGAAGGTCAAATTTTGGCATTAAAACTGCGTTTTTTGAAATTACATAGCAGTTTCGTAGCGCGCTACGAAACTGCTAAAGATGATGCCTAATGCACATCAGTTTCATAGCGCGCTACGAAACTGCTATAGTTGCATGTTATAATTCGGTTGATCAATTGTGCGTGACAAAGGGAAAATAATTAACAAAGTATGAGCATCCAACAAAGGTAGAACAAGCAGAGGAAGGACATATATGAGCTCTAAATCTGTGTTATAAAATGGTCATTATTCATAGTTAATTTTGTTCATGATGCTTTAGGCAGCATTAGATAGGTTTTGTCTTAACACATGTACATGAGCCAGGTTTACAGTACATGAAAAACATGGAAGTTCAATACATTTTTGGGTAATCAGAGAAGAATAACTGGGATAATTGATTTCGAATATCCTAGTGGAGACTGAAAACTGAAAAACAGGGGCAGTTTCCTACTTTCCAGGAGCAGTAAAGAGATAAGACATCAAGGGCCAGCAACGAGTTTCAAATCATCACCACAGCTAAACTAAAGAAGGACATGTGTCAGAGAACGATTTTGGGTTGTAATAAATACTACTACCAATATGATGAGGAGTGATACTCCTAATTGTCTTAGGTTTCTAGAACTTCCGGTTAGCAGTTAGTTGCATTTAATAGTTAGTTTAAAGTGTTAATAGGTGTCATAATAGGGATAATTCGAGTTCCCCTCATGCTAGAGGAAGAATCTCAGTTATGTAGAGAGCTCTATATATAGCAGAACATCTGATGTACAAAACGTTGGAAAATTATTAAGAAAAGCTCTCATATTGTGCTTTGTGTAAAAACTCTATTTTGCTAGTACAGTATTTTGCTTTCCTTCTTAGGAATCGGAAGGAATTCAATGTTTTGAATGTCTTGTATTGTCTTCTTCTTATTGTATATAGTGGTATGAATGTGTGATTACTTAGAAATCACTAACAATGCTCTAATTTCCTTCACGCATTTGTAAGCTATATTGGTACTGTGTATCTGGTGTATTTTCCATATGTTCAATTCCTATGCCCTGACTTCTATGTAAAGCTAATGTTCTTGTCAATACTGAAGCATATTTGACTCCATAAGCCCAATGAATACTTTCTAATTGTGTTTCAACCTCTTACACTTGTTCATTTGTTCACTAGGGTTATCCATCTAATCCATTATCAATATCATTAATCCTTTAAGAGAGCCCTCTCAGGTTGAGGAGGCTAAGCCTCAGCCAAAAGTAGGTTTTAAAGAGTTACACAAGGTCAACATGGTCAGTGGCCCATTAGGGCTAGGTTTTGTGATAACACATTAAACAAAAAATAAAAAATACGAGGAGCTACTATTCTTCGTCCAACACATAGACAAGTAAATCAGCCATGTTTCTCTAACAAAAAAATATCAAATGAGATTTAACTAATGTCTCTTTCAAGGTATGTGACTCTCCTTAGGTAGGCTTGACATTCACATAGGGATGATTTCTATGATGTACCTCTATTCAAATTTCATGGAAACCCTCTTACTTCCCCTCAAACCTCTTCTTCATAATTATGTTCACACTCAACCTCCTTCAAAGATTCAACAACATAGATAGATCTCAATCTTTGGCCTTGATCATGCCCTAAAACAATATTGATTTGATCTAGATCCCTCCAAGACCTCATTCCTTAGATGATGTTTAAATCGACTTTCTCAGAAAAATATCTATGTCTTCTCTTAAGGGTACTCAACCTCCATGACTAGAACTTGACCCTGCTAGAGAACTCCTAGCATAAGAATAGTCACATCTCTCTTGAACACAATAAGCCTCTCCTTGGCTCTCCTTTATTTATCATTTTCTCTTAGGTCACTTAGGAAACCTCTATACTTAGGGTTTTAGCATCAAACCCATTAGAATAAATAATTATTTTATTTTGGTCCTAAACCCAAAATTTGGGTCTAAAAACCAACCTTTCAGTAAATCACCTAGCAAAGCACATTTATAGTGGGTTTTCCTATCTCACAAATACCTTCCGTGCTAACCAAAATGTATCACTCCCTCTTTGTGAGGAAGGTATTTCCTTCACGCTTCCAGCTCGGTGAATTTCATTTCATGCTAATGATCGTCCTCGCATGAGTCATGAATTTCATTACATAGTCATACCCATCCTTGTATGTGCCATGGATTCTTTGTACTTGGCCTAGTTTTGTATTACATGGTGCATGAATGTTCTCACATGCAACATGAAATTTATAGTGTGATCCATTCATTTCCTCATAGGATATATTAATTTCCTTGCACCATCACAAATATTCTCTCATGGTTCATGACTGACCTTGCATGAGCTGAAAACTCATCTATCTCATTGAACCTAAAGGTTCAAACTTTCACATGGAAACTAACAGTACTTCATAGACTCCCTCTGAGTCTATATAACCTTCACTCAAACACTTTACTTCTCATGCAAACTATGATCCACATGCCTTCAAAATAGCTCTCATACCACGTTGAATTTTTATGTAGGCCCTAGATCTGGTTTGAGGCTAGTCACGCACATAAGCACACTATGAACCCACAACCTTCTAGCACTTTTCATAATGGAAATATTCAATAGTGAAATCATTTAAGTACACATAGATCTCAGCCCAAAGTTTGATTATTTCATTAGTAAATCAATAAAAGGATCATGGAGCTCTCGTACGAGGAATCATGACCCTTGATCACTAGTGCAACTAATATACATAGTATACAAACTAGTGCTTGTGATCTACCTTTTTAGATCTACAATCTACCCAAAAATACAAGAAAAATAGACATTACTTACTTTTTGATACCACCATTTCATACACATCAATTACTTGTTGATACAACCGTTTCAGACCTCATTTGTCTTGACATCTGGAAAGTCATTTTTCTCCTTTGACTAGAGAGAAATATATCCTTATACTCCTTTGTCCAAAAGTTTCTCACAAAGTGTTTTTTTCTTCAAATAATTTTTATATTCAAGCACAAAACACACATCTTCTCATAGTGAATTAGGTTCATCAAACTCACTCTACCAACAACCTTTTACCCTTGATGTTCAAGGATCCTTTCTTGAACCAACTTTAGATCATACATTGAGAAACCTTCATTTCCTTAGAAACGTAACCCCAACCTCATTCACTTGTCACCCACAGACTTGGGATACCAAAGAAAGGTCACTTGGATGTTATAGTAGCCTCCTAAGCCTTTCAACCCCACTTATTTTGGTTTGTGGCCTCCTTAAACAAGCCTTGGCCTTATCTACCAACACCCTATGGCCTTTTAACCATGTTTCTTATTATCTGAGGTACTTCGGCCTTGTATCAGGGATTTTTTGCAACATCAACAATGGATGGAACTCGTTCTAGACTATGATTCATTCAGAATATCTTCTCAACATCCTTCTATTTAAATGGGCAACTACTATTCTTCCTCTAATACGTACACAATTAACTCGACCTTTTTTCTATAACATAGAATCTTAGACCATATTTAACTCATCCCTCTTTGAAGCTAATGGAACTCGTTCTAGACTATGATTCATTCAGAATATCTTGTCAACATCCTTCTATTTAAATGGGTAACTACTATTCTTCCTCTAACACGTACACAATTAACTCTACATTTTTTCTATAATATAGAATCTTAGACCATATTTAACTCGTCCCTCTTTGAAGCTATGTGGATATCCTTATCTAGGATTGAAATTCTCATAAGTATGATTGTTATGATGTAGCTATGTTAAGACTTCATGGAAATCCTTGTACTTTCCCTCTTCCCTCTTCTTTAGAATTTTGTTCACACTCATCCTCCCTCAAAGTTTCAACAACATACATGGATCTTACTCTTTTTCCTTTGATTAGGCCCTAAACCAAACTCAAATTTATCGTTAGCCCTCCAAAACCTCATTCCTCAGTTGATATTCAACCTGGCCTTCTCAGAACAGGAATTGCATCTTCTCTTAAGGGTACTCAACCTCCATGAGTAGAACTTGACCCTCCTAGGGCACTCCTAGCACAATAGGAGTCACATCTCTCTTGCAGATAATGAGGCTATCATTGGATTTATGGTGTCTATCCTTTTCTCTCGGGTCACTTAGGAAACCTATAGAATTATGGTTTAGCCTCTCAACCCATTAGAATAAAAAGCTATTTTCTTTTTGGTCCTAAACCCACACTTTGGGTCTAAAATCCAACTTTTGGTTAAATCACCCAACAAGCTCCTTTTATAGTGGGTTGTACTCTCTTGGAAATACCTTCTAATATAACATAAATCCAACACACTGAAGGCCCAAACCTTCAAATCCTTGAGGATCATATTTCATGCATTTTCAAACTTGGCCCACAAACTGTACTCAAAACAAATGTGAGTCTGGTTTCACAATTTTCAAACCAAACCCACATATTCTTCTTAGCTCAACTGAATACAAATAAGAAATATAAATTATATTCCCAAGCCCTAGTAGCAGCCAATCAACACTCTCACACTCAAAAACATATTCATCAAAGCCTCAGCATACATACTCTCAACATTTTCTACCAACAACATACTCTTAGCTATGATAATACATTTGAGCCGTACTCAAACTCAACACCTTACAACAACAAAAATATTTAACTGACCATATAAAAAACATCATATAGGCTCCAGATAATAACATCAAATGTAATCTCATCAGTACAACCAACAATAACACATACTCATGCCTATAATAGTACAATACTTTAACGCACCAATCCCGAAAATATAAGATTACAACATTGATGGATATCAACATGTACCCCTCACAAACATTGTTAGCAATACAAGAATGAAATAGAGAATATGTTAACACTCCATCTCCATAGTGACAACAACCCTTATCATATACTAGAAATAATTTTTCCACATTTTCCTTGGAATAAACATGTGAACACTCTAAACCATATGAACTCCACAAACAATAGTCTCAAGCTCTTTTATTGATCATAATATTTTGGGCAATGATCTATCACTAGAACACACCATGCATAGGTCACACAATAACATTCAACCTTCTATATTTTAGCACACCAAATCATCCGACGATCATAGTTCATTACTGGAAACAAACTATAAATAACCACACTCCAATATGGAGACAACTATACGTTGCATACAAGAGCACACAAGTTTGTCTAAACTTAGGAATTGATGGAAACCTACAACCATAAATAACTATATGATCTTATTCACTGATTTGCAACCTCCTTAGGCTAGTTGGACACACTCCTTTCAAGTGTTGGGTAATACACTCACCATTTGACATCAATGGAAAAGGATGACCAAACCTTTCTAAAACACCATGTTAACACTAACTGAACTCTGTTTATACCAACTATTTTTTATGAATATGATCAACTATGATATTCCTCAGAAAAAAACATTTGAACCAAGGAAGTATGTTTCTTACACAAGTATATCTTGCAACCAAGAGACATTTACTAAAACTAGGCCAACACCATGAACAGCTTCTTGTTGAACATTCTCCCCATGAACATGTGCGAGATTGCAACCAACTCTCCAAAATATTGTAGAAGTCCTATGTTATTGCATATGACTCCCTTAAAAATGCAAGAAACTACTCAACTAGACCAAGGCTTCACATTTAAAAGCATATCTCTGATAATAATGATATGCAATGCATGTATAGGGCTATATTTAAGAAATACAAAGCTACACCAATGACTCCAAAATCCCATACATAGCTTAAATAACTACTCTCTTTAATGCATGCCTAAACAAAGTGACTCTTCCTCCTATACATGGTTGAACCAAATGAAGCATTCTATGCATAATCGATATAAGGGTTTTTCAACTAATTTTCCAATGATAGACAAATACATACATATGGTTGATATACAAGATTTTCACTCAAGTAACAACACACACACACACACACACACACACACACATATATATATATAGATGCTACAAATGAGTCAATGAAGGTAATATGAAAAAGACATACAACCCTTGAAATCCTAATGGCATGCACCTTCCAACTGTCTTGCTAATTCTGTAGAATTGATTGTGCTTGTAGGCTCTCAATCACACCTATGTTGCTATTGCTACTTGTACTCATGTATTCTTATGATTTTATACTGCTTCCACACAAACCCCTTGAGACCAAGAAAGCATCACATTACTCTGCTATAGTCTTTTGTGAATAGATTTAAGAATAATGGACTATAATGGGGACTATTGTTTCTTACTTTTCTTGCTACTGCTCTTTCTTCCTCAGCACCTTGGTAGGCTAAATTCATGGAATTCACATTCCCCTTTAATTTTATTTCATGCTTACTCTAGGTATGTTGCTTATTTTTCCTAATCTACTTTGAGAAATCGAACATCTTGCAATTTCTAACGATGTGACCAAGTTTGTTACAAGTGTAGCACCTCACATGACTAAGATATGAGGCTGGAGGATCATGTCTTCTATTTCCCATGCTATATCTCTGCTTTTTATTAATCATGCTTCTACTCCATGGATAAAATATACAATCAACCACCTTGTGGAAAAATAGGTTACATGAAAAATATTAACAAAACAAATCATGAGTACTTGACAGTTGCTTCTTTCCTTTGTTCAAAAAATTTCTAATTAGATATGAAAATTGTGCTTCTACAACTAGTTGCAACATGTCCATAGTTATGACAAATGTAACATTGGATCTTTTCCATCAAAGGAGCAAGGGGATTGCTGCTCCTGCTTTGAAATCTAATAGATCTACCGTAATCTTCTCTTGCAGAAAATTGTCTTCTAGTTATAGGTTCTCTTTTTGGTTGATGCTAGATCTACTACTTGTTACCTTTCTTGCTTCTCATTCTAGTACCATTTTCTGCTATAGGCTTCTTATAATTTGTATCATTATTTACATGTGCGTGTGAGTTAGACTCTCCCTTTTGAAATCCAATAATAGATATGATGAAGGGATATCTTTGGTTGCTAAGCATGTTTTCCAAGATCCTCATGCTCTACTCCATCTTGAGCTAATTTCTTTTTTGTTCAAGCTTCTTTCTTAATGAAACAACTTCAACCTCAAGATTTTCAAATTGACCTCACCTCCTTTTAAAAAACTATTCTTCACATCTTCAATATTTCTTAATTCTTCTAACTTGGTCTTCAAACTAATGATCTCTTCTTTCAAATCAACCTCCATGGCATCAAATATCTGAAAAAATGTTTCATGGTCTCTACACACAACTATCAACGTACTTACTTCGACAATTTTATTTTCTATTAACATCATGTCTTATTCAAATTTAGCTTTAATAAGCATTCCATCATCCCCATCTTGACTATTCAAATCATGTTTAACATAAAATCCATCTAAAATACAACTGAGAAATAGATCTCCGTCACCATTAAATTTAGATCTATTATTCTACATGAAATTTGTTTCTTCTACACTTGATTTATTCTGAGAAGCCTTCTTCTTCATTTTATTTTTGTTCTTCTTCTCTCCATTATGGATAGTGTTTTCTCCTCCATACAATATATGCAATCTATCCCATATGTCCTTCGTAGATGTGAAATCTACTATCATCTCCAGATCTTCATTGTGAAGGTTATCATAGATCACACACTTGGATCAAGCATTGAACTATTGCACCTTCACTGAAATAGGACCCTTACAGTAACCTTTATATACCATACTCAAAAAATCATATCCACAAGATAATAACTAATATTTAACCTTTTCTTTCCATGTCTAGAAGTTTGCAAAACAAAGAAAAGACACTCCTTAACGATCCATTAAGTTAATTTTTTATTTTATTTTTTTCCCTAGATATGCTTTCCCAAAATCATGTTACACTTGAAGATACCCACTCTGATACCAATCGTCGGGAGCTTGACAATATTGGGAGAGGGTGGGGTGGGGTTTGGGGGTGGGGTAAATTAATATTGTACCAATGGGTCAATAATCAATACATTTTACCCTTTCTTACTTTAACTAAATAATTATTTAATTTTCATAATATAATATATGTAGATATCACATGCATATATCATAAGAAACATATAAAACGTTAGAGTAAATAAAAATAAGAGCAACCATTAACACATGAAAACAGGGTATAAGGTGAAAACCCTTATAGGATAAAAACCACCATCTTCATTTAGCTTTGGCTTCCTCTTATTATCAAAATATTTATTTTACATCATATACTAGCCACTACCATTGTGGAAGCCCCCACTTGCAATGTGTGTGAGAAACTACATGCTCCAAGAAATTACCTGATGTAAGCCACCACTTCCTCACCTATACAAGTACCAACCTATTACAGGACCTAAACTCCAATACTTTCTCCTACCACCATTAGAGGGAATTAACCACTCCCAATTTCTTAGGCCATAACCCAAAGGAAGCCACCACTCCATGAATCAACAAACCACAACTTTTCCACTAAAGGCCAAAACCTTCAAATCCTTATGGACCACATTTCATGCATATTCAAATTAGGCCCAGGAACTCTACAAAAAACAACAGTGAGTCTCGTTTCACAATTTTCATGCTCGACCCACATAATCGTATTAGCTCAACTAAATACAAATCTACAATACAAGTTATTTTCTCAAAGACTAGCAACATTCAATCAACACTATCATACTCAACAACATGCTCATCAAACCCTCAACATACATACTCCCAAAAATTCTACCAACATCATACTCTTAGCTATGACATTACAATTGAACCATACTTAGACTCAACACCTTATAGAAACAACAACATTTAGAATCACCATATAATGGACAACATACAACATTTGGTCAATAATATCAAACCCAAGCCCACCAATACAACCAACAAAAAAACATAGTCATACTTATAGTAGTAAAAGAATTTAACACACTAATACTAACAATACAAAATTGTGGCATCGATTGATATCAACATATGCCCTCTAAAAAAATTGTTGGTAATAAAAACATGTAGTAGAGAATATTTTAACACTCTATCTCCATAATGGCAACAACCTTTCTCATGTATTATAAATAAATCTACCACATTTTCCTTGTAATAAAAACATGTGAGTACAACCGATATGCACAAGTAAGACTTTCAAGATATGTTACAGATAACAAGACTTTGGAAATACTTTTTCACCATAATAAACCACACACATGTCACACAATAGCATCCAACCTTCTACATTTCAACACACAAAATTGACCCAAAATTTCACTTCATTAATAGAAATAAACCAACACTCATCGCACTCTAAGATAGAGAAAACTATACATTGCATACAGGAGCACACAGGTCTATCTAAACTTAGGAATACACAACGATTCATTCATTTTTCCATACACACATCCATTACATTTAGACAAAAAATACTATTTTTCTTGAAGCGTTGTATATCCAACTTTTGATTGAACTTTAGCTTTGCATATTTAAACTAATTATAAATTACTAAGTCATTTAGACATATCAACAACCACAATGGAGTAATCAATACATTCCATGACCATGGAGACTAGATCAACTAATTACTTTAACTTTAATGTGTTTAAACTTATAATTTTTTGACCCATTCATACCTCCTTGACCCGATCAACTAGCGAACAATATAGACAAGTTCAGAAACCTTGACTATATACATTACCTTTGGAAATTATAGTGGTATAGCCCATGGATTTTAGTTTCAAACCCTATAGGAAGTGTCATGGGGAGTACAGGGCATGCATGGGAAGATTGTTATGGGCATACAAGTTCCATCATGTGACAATGTTGTAGTGTTGTTGGTATACCATAACAAGCCTACAACACTCTTGTAAACTTGGAAAACATTAAACATATTTGCCTAAAACTAAAACCACTTTCTTCTAGAATTCTTCAATGACCTTTCCTAACACCTATATAATTCTAGAACATCAACACTTCTCTGTTAAGAATCAAATCATCATGCAAGTTGATGAGGCCCGGAATTGGTAACTTATTGGGCTCATTTTGCCTAATTGTTCTTGATCAATCCACCATTTTTCATAGTTTATGCATGTTTTTTGATTATGTTTATGCTAATTGCATGAATGAGGGTGGTCACTTTACCAAGAAGGCTAATACGTGGCTATTTCACGTTTTTGGACAAATTTTGGAACAAATCCAAGCAATTATTAGTTAGATGACAACCAAGCATGAAGGAAGGGTGAGGATTCGTAGGGAGGATGTCCCTGGCATTAAATGCGCCTTCCTTGAAATCTCCACCCTCAAGTCAGAGCTCAGCAGGCCACCAAAACGAATCCTAAAGGCAACCAAGCAACTTGGTGAAGAGTGACTGTTTACTGGCAGATGGGGCAGCTAAGTCCCTTGAATTAAGGAGGGCTGGTGAGGCCCTCATAGGAATAAATAGGAAGGCTTTCAGACTTCTTAGTTTACTTCTTGGACTGTTGTTATTTTGCACTAAGGTGCTGCTATTTTCTCAGCTCATTTTTGTAGCTGTTGTGGTGTAACTTTCTTATGAACATGGCTATTTTTAAGTAATGGAAAGCTACTTTATTAGGCATCATTTCTGAGTTTCTTTAGGAGCCTGCAACTCTTGGGGTTGGGCCCAACCCAAGTGCCAAGGCTTCCTTCATGTATTGTTATTTGTTTTTATGTCTTTGCAAAATAATTTTTGTTAAGTAGATCAACATCTTGTTGGTTACATAGGTCATGGTTGATGATTAGATAGGCTTTTTATGTTCAAATTTAGTTGATAGATTAGTAACAGGGAAGATCTCCAGAAAAAGGCCATCAAGCACCTCTGATCTCACCTCTCCCTCAGTGGGATCGTGAGCTAGGACAAAGGTGACATTGCTGCCAACAAAAACACTGTCTTTGCTTCACCATGCAATTAGTAGTGTTGGATTCTTAGTTGCCGAACTTGATATCAGTTTTGGTTGCATGCTTAGGGTTATGATTATGTAGTCACATAGTTATTTCATCTTATTCCATTTGTAGTTAAACTTCTATTCCATTTCTCTGTTGTTGTCTAGGTCAGAAAAAACTAATGTAACTAGGTCTTTGATTTTCCAAGCGTTTGATTGTCCAGTTTGAAAAATGACTTGCAGAGCACCTTTTATCCTTCTTTAGCTGCCCATACTCCATCAAGTCCACCTAATCCATCGTTCACTTAGAACCCTTACCTTATGTTTGCCTCATTCTCTTACTTTGCCATGATTCCCATCTTCTTGTGCAACATCGCTTCATCCCTCCTTGAACAAATCTAACGATCTGTGCCACTCCTCAACTCCATCCACCAAGCCCTGAACCTCATCACACCCCTATCTCACCTCCCTACTCATTCCTCCACCTTTTTCCCTCCAACAATTCTCCAAAATCCCATTTCTGAACATCATGTAGAAACTTACAGACATCCTATAGAAATTCCAGAACATCCTGTAGAACCCCTGCAGACTTCCTGTAGAAGCTCATGAAAGTAGTTTCCTAAAAGCCAAACTCTATGAAACTCTCAGTAAGGGTGCTAGGGACCCCTTAGGTCCTCTTTGAACCTTCCCAACCTCCTGCAAGCATTTTCTCTCGCCGATCCACCTCTGCACAGTCAGAAACAATGAAAGCACATGCATGAGAAATCTAACAACTTAACCAAAAATACAAAAATATGTTTTCATCAGATAGAAGTAGCTTGGACACATGTATTTTACCTTCCTAGAATTAATGGCATCTCTTTCAGTAGCTTGCATTCTCTTTTTCGCATCAGTAGGGCTAGTTGGTAAAATCAGGGTTTGTTAGGGTTTGCCTTTCCTTTCAGTATTTCAGTTTCCTTCTGCAAGTAGATTAGCTTTCTTTGAGTTTGCTTTCATCCATTAGTTAAAACGCTTCTTCTTAGAGCTCATAGAAGTTGGCTTAAGCCCCTAGCGGACTTGTGCTAGCTGACCAAGTGATAGTCGTGGAAAGAGCTAGTACTTGTGCATACAGCATCGTCGCTTCCAAGTTTGTTACAAACTACTCGGTTGATATAAAGTAAAGAAGGGAGTCCCAGGAGTCGCAGCAATATTGCTGCAATGCTGGAGCCCACCATTCTTTTTGGTGCTATTGCCGGGGAAGCGTCAGACTATTTTTGATTGCTACTTTTCTTCTATTTTCTACCACAACCTTCTACTCAGTAGTTTATTTCATTTCCATTCTGCAATTTCATTTCCGCAAAAATAGACTAGACATTTCCTGCTTTCCTAGACTAGCATTTCAATTCTGCAAGCGTAGAGTAGCATTTCGTTCCTGCAATTTTATTTCAGCAAAATAGATTAGTTCTTTCCTGCTTTCCTAGACTAGCATTTCAATTCTGCAAGCATGGAGTAGCATTTCAATTCCACAATTTCAATTTCGCAAGCGTAGCCTAGCATTTCATTCCCGCAATTTCATTTCAGCAAAATAGATTAGTTCTTTCCTACTTTCATTTCAATTCTGCATTTTCATTTTAGCAAGATAGATTTTAGTTAGTTGCAATTCAATCTATTTTCAGTTTTGCAGGTACAAGCAGAAAAAACAAAGGCATCTAAAAATCTTTCATTTCATGCCTCGTAGGAACAAAGACAATACCAAAAAATTCCTACCCAACACCCCCACCACATCACTGAGTCACCCTTCTCTCTTCTTTGGTGGCCATGATCTAGAAGAACCTATAGGTGACCCCCCTGAGATGTATGAAGATCCTATAACAAAAGAAGAGCAAGAGAACATTCCTCTTGAGACCATGCTTGAACACAGAAACGGTATAGGAGATAACGAGAGAATAGAAGGTGCCTTTCCCATCTGAGAGAACAATGGGGATATGAAAATGAAAAACATAAGTCCCTCAGCCTTACCTCACTTCCATGGATTGACCACTGAAGACCCTGATACCTTCCTGTTTGAGTTTGTTGTCCTGTGTCGAACTTATGACTATGTTGAAGACGAGAAAAAGTTAAAACTCTTTTCCTCTACTCTCAAGGATACAACACTACACTGGTTCATGGGGTTACCTGGAAATAGTATCACTACTTGGGCTCAGATGCAGCAAGCCTTTAACAACAAATACTGGGACTACTGTAGGTCAATGGCAACAAAGGGAGAGATCTTTGGAATGACCATGGGAAATGATGAGTCTTTAGAAGACTATGAGGAAAGGTTCTAGCTTAGTTATAAGCGGGCAAGGTGCACACTTGACCCTGAATCTTTGAAGCTGGTTCTGCTCCGAGGAGTCCCTGAAGACCTTCTAGATACCCTCCATTTGTTAGCTGGAGGAGAAATCTACCAACTGCCTTACGAGGACATAAAGATTGTGTTTAGAAACCATTCTAGGGAAGCTCGGAAAAGAGGAAAGGGGAATCCACTTTCAGCTAATACCACCTTCTCCAAGCATGAGTTTTCTAATTAGATGGAAGACCTCAAAAGTGAGATGAGGCAGACCATTGACATGCAACTTGATACTTTCCGAATCCAAAAAAAGAGAGAGGAAGCTGAGAGGGCTTTGGCCATTTTCTGTCCCAGATGTATGAGGAAGCACCCTAAGAACGAGTGTCCATTGCACTCAGTAGAGGTATGCTTCGTTTGTGAGGACGACCACCCCACAAATCAATGCCCAACCTTACCCGGATTTAAGGCCATGTACCTGGGGACTGAGGCAACCGTTGAACCTCTTTACTTCCTCAACTAAAGGAGGCCGCATGGGCCCATACCTAACCAGCAGAAGATGCATGGGACATCCCAAGCTTATTATAGCCCCAACCAATCTACTCACATACCTTCTTGGGGTCCCCCTGCTCATCCTTCCTGGCTCGCACCTCCTCCATGGTCTTATCCATCTCAATATCATACTCAACCTACTGCTCATTCGTTTCCCTCACATGTCCAGCTACAACCTTAGTGGAATGCACCTCAGCAGGGGTGGAGGCCCTAGTACAACTCTCTTCCCGCCATTTTTCCTCCACCACCTAGTCAACCACAACCATTACCTCCTACTCCTCCAAGACAACCCCAGATGCCTGCCCAACTGAACCCGAACCCCAACAACAGACAGGCCCAGCAGGTATACACTGGGGAGACAACGTGTCCTACCTATGCTGTGGAGATCCAGGAGATCAACTTGTGATCTGGGAAGGTCCTTCCAGATCGCCCACTTCCTTCCCCAGAGGATGAGGAAGAAAAATAGGAAAGTGAACCCAAGGCCATTCCACCCTTTCCTAACCGACTAACATCAACCACGCAACCAAACCCAGAGGAGATTGAGCTTCTAGGATAACTTAAGCAGTTGTGTGTGAAAATACCCCTTCTCTAGGCCATAAAATATGTATCGATATACAACAAATTGATCAAGGAGAAGTGTTTCAGGCACCCGGGCAGATGCCTAGACTATCAATGTCATAGGACAACTGTCCGATCTAATGTTGGGGCATGTAATCTGTCCAAAATATTTGGACCCTGGGAGTCCTGTAGTTGATGTCCACATCAATGGCACCATAATTCCCCATACATTGATTGATCTAGGGGCTGCCATTAACGTGATGACCAGGGATACTATCCTTAAACTCAACCTTCAGAGTTCCTTGAGGAAGACCTCGATAGTGCTGCAGTTAGCAGACCGCTCCACCGTGACTCCCGAAGGGATTGTGGAAGATGTCTTGTCTCTGTTAACTCTTGAGAGTACCCTGCGGACTTCTTGGTCCTTCAGCCAAAGGAAAAATTCATTAGATACCCCCTCATTTTGGGTAGGCCTTGGCTAGCTACTGCAGATTCTTACATCAGTTGTCGAGCTGGAAGCATGACCATCAAGAATGGACCTATGTCTAAGCAGCTATTCCTTTATCCTCCTGCCCAACCTCTGCTAGAACATGACTTACCACTCTGGTTGGAAGAGGAAGATGAGGATGAGGTCTACTCTACACCTTTGTGCACAATAGAAGCCACCAGGGAGGCCCCCAAACCAAGGATGACTTGATTGAGAATTTGATTCAAAACCCCCCTCTCAGTGCACTGTCATTAGAAGAGTTGGTGGAAGATACCCAGGCCAGTGCTTTAGTGGACCTCTGTGTGACTGATCCAATCTCTCCTAGAGTTAAGAATGTGGAATTTGGCCCTGAGAGAACCTTAAAAATCAGCTCTTCCCTATCTCCCTCCCAGGAGAAGGAGCTGCA
Organism: Pinus taeda; assembly: GCA_000404065.3. Lineage (NCBI taxonomy): Eukaryota > Viridiplantae > Streptophyta > Pinopsida > Pinales > Pinaceae > Pinus > Pinus taeda. The sequence continues at coordinate 256,272 of APFE030639774.1, forward strand.
TAGCTTATTAAAGAGCCATTTGGATGCTTTCGCTTGGAGCTGTAAGGAGATGAAAGGAGTCCACCCGTCAGTATATACCCATCACATCTACATTTAAGAGGATTGTAAACCAGTCAGGCCACCTCAAAGGAGAATGAATCCATCCCTTAAAGACATCGTCAAAGAAGAATTGCAAAAATTGTTGGATGCAGGATTCATCTACCCCATTTCTAACAGTGAGTGGGTCTCGCCTCTACTGCTTGTGCCTAAGAAAAATGGGAAGTGGAGAATCTGTATAGATTACCAAGAACTTAACAAAGCCACCAAGCAGGACAATTTCCCCTTGCCTTTCATAGATCAATTGTTGGATGGACTAGCAGGGAAGAAGTTCTTCTATTTCCTAGATGGGTTTAGCGGGTATAATTAGATCCAAATTAGCCCAAAGACCAAGATAAAACCACCTTCACTTGTCCATGGGGTACCTTTCCTACGGGATCCTTCCCTTTGGGTTATACAATGCTCCTAGCACTTTCTAGACAGCAGTATTGAGCATATTTGCTGAACTGGTTCATGATTCGGTGGAAATCTATATGTATGAATTTACTCCTTATGGGTCCAACTTCCAAGAAGCATTGACTAACCTGGGAAAATTTTTAGCCAAGTTTATTGAGATGAACCTATCCCTCAGTTGCGAAAAATGTGAATTCCTGATGATTGAAGGTACCATGCTAGGTCATACCATTTCTCAGCAAGGATTACAGGTGGATCCTAACAAGATCGCTACCATCCAAAAGGTTCCACCCCCTCAAAAGGTCAGAGATGTTCAGAGTTTTCTAGGCTTGACTGGGTATTATAAAAGATTCATTAAGGATTTCAGTAAGCTAGTTTCGCCATTGTTTAGCATCTTAGGGAAAGATGTTGAGTTTAAGTGGACTAATGACTGCCAAGGGGCTTTGGATGAGTTGAAAGATAAGTTGGTGTCCGCCCCGATCTTGAGAGGGCCAAACTAGGCCCTACCATTCCACATCCACACTGATGCCTCGAACAAAGCCATAGGGGTAGCCTTAGGACAAGTTGAGGAAAAACTTCCATATGCCATATACTTTGTTAGCAAAAACCTGTACAAGGTAGAGATGAACTATAATGTAACCGAGAAAGAGTTCCTGGCCATAGTCTGTTCCCTAAACAAGTTCAAAAACTACATCACCGGTTATCAAACATCCGTACACACAGATCATGCTACAATTAGATATTTAATGAACAAGGCTGATGTGAATTCTCGTATCATTAGATGGTTACTTTTGTTGCAGAAATTTGATTTGACTATTGTTGACAAGCCAGGTAAGGAAAATGTTGTTGTTGACTTCCTGTCTAGATTGGATTTGCCTGCAGGTGAGGAAGGGACAGTGGATGACCAGATGCCAGATGAACACTTTTTTGTTATCTCAGTACTCTCTCCATGGTTTGCTGATATAGCAAATTACTTGGTCTCTGCACAGTTCCCCCCACATCTATCCTCAAAGGATAAGAGAAAAATCATGAGGAAGAGTGCCCCATTCACTTGGATCGGGGGCAACCTGTTTAAACTTGGCCCAGATCAGATCTTGAGGCATTTGTGTTAGGGAAGAGGAAGTCTTTGACATCCTCCTAACCTATCACGATGGACACTGTGGAGGCCACTTTGCAGCAAAAAGGATTGCCTTCAAAATTCTACAGGCAGGCTACTATTGGCCAATATTCCCAAGATGTCAGAAGATACATCCGCCAATGTGACCGATGTGAGAGGATGGGGAAACCAACTCCAAGGGATGAAATTCCCCTCCAACCTCAAGTGACCTTCGAGCCATTTGAGAAGTGGGGCATGGATTTTGTGGGTCTTATCAACCCTCCTTCAAAGAAAAGGTCTTACATCATTGTGTGCACCGACTACCTGACAAAGTGGGAAGAAACAAAGGCAATCAAGGTAGCGACATAAGAGAAAGTAGCTGAGTTTTTAAGGGAAAATATATTCTACAAGTTTGGCTACCTAAGAGAGTTAGTCACCAATCAAGGAAGCCAGTTCACCTCTAACTTAATTGAAGACCTACTCGCTCATCACAAGATCAAGCACAGGACTTCCACCCCATATCATCCACAAGAAAATGGGCAGGTGGAAGTCACTAATAGAGCATTGGAGGAGATTCTGACTAAGGTGGTGAGCAGCAGCAGAAAGGATTGGGCAGATCACCTTGTTAGGGCCACCTGGGCCTACAACACCACTTGAAAAACTACAACAGGATTCACACCTTATGAGCTGGTCTACGGGAAGAAAGCTTTGTTGTCCATAGAGTTCGAATACAACACATTGAGGGTGGTAGCTCAGCTAGACTTAGATCTCAGCCATGCTCAATGTGAAATATTACTGCAGCTGAATGGATTAGATGAACAAAGAATGCAGGCCCTCCTCCAATCAGAGGTAGTTCAACTCCAGAGGAAGATATGGCATGACCGACACCTCAATGAAAAGCAATTCCAGCCGGCAGATTAGGCGCTGCTATATGACTCAAGATACAAGGATTTCAACATAAAGCTGAGGACAAGATGGCTAGGAGCATATGTAGTAGAGAAATGTAATGACAATGGTTCAGTCCTTATCAGGACCATTGATGAAGAAGCCATCCCCATGCTTGTCAACGGTCATTGATTGAAAATCTACAGGAAACCACTTTCGAGGCAGGAGTTCATTGAAACTTTGGAAAAATCAGTGCTGGTAGTGGAGCAGAGCTCTGCCCCTATTTCACTCACACTTTGAACATCGAAAAAAAAAAAAAAAACCAGAAATAAAAAGATCCTTGGGTGAAAACCTTTCTGAGGTGCCCTGGGTAGACAGTGAGGGTGAAAACCTCATGGAGGCACCCCAGCTATCTCTAGAGAAATAAAAAATGTGGAATAAAAAGATCCTTAGGTGAAAACCTTTATGAGGCGCCCAGGGCAAATAGCAGGGGTGAAAACCTCATTGAGGCGCCCTAGCTGTCTCATCAAAAAAAAAAAGAGAGAGAAAAAAAAGAAAAAGAAAAAGGGAAAAAGAGAAGAAAAAGAAAAGAAAAAAAACAAAAACAACAAGAAAAAAGAAAAAAGAAAACAAGACTAATTTCTGTGAAAATTGCAGGTTGCAGGGAATACATTGCAATAAAAGAGGGGTGTGAAAAATGAGGACAGGGGTCCGTACCAGGCTCTAGGACATCCTTTCAGACACCCCATCCATGGTCGCTCACCTCTCCTAGGATTTGGTCACATTCGGGTCAAGATTGGGCCTTCTATAGGAAGTTCTGGGCTTTCTACAGGAAGTTCTAGGCTTTTCTACAGGAAGTCCTGAATTTCTATAGGGAACATCCTGTAGAACCTTTGGACGAGCCAAATTCAATTTTGAAAGGGAATTTGATGGTTGGGATAAGTTTGTTAGGCCTGAGGCCACACCCTATGCAATCCAACACCATGTGGTGCCCTGCTCTATCTCTTGACACCTCTGTCACCCACCTGGCTATGTGTTCCTGCACAGTCATACAAAGAGCCCTGTTTTCCTCAGATTGAAAAAAAAAACTTTTCCAAGTGACAAAACAAGCAGCAAGGGCTTGCACACTCTACCTATTCAAGCTCCATCTAGACTCTTCATCAATGCAGCCAGTCCTTGTCCGTAAAATGACCCTCCTCGTTTAGCCTAAATCCCAAGAGGAGAAGCAGCTACAAGATACCCTACAAGAATCCTGTAGTAGCTGATCCGTCTGGAGCACATACTCTGGAGGGAGGGGTAGATGAAATCCACACGGGGGATATGAAAAAGGGTTCATCTTGAACGAGAACACCTCCTCGACAGCTGAGATCAGATAGAACCTGTGCATGCAGCGGTTATCATTGAAAGATCATGTTTCAAAGCCATGCATCCAGCTTCAACCGATAAAAAATGGGCTCTAGCACCCCTGCACAAGGCAGCAGCAAGCGAGGCAGTCATTCTGAGACCAAAGTCTATATAACGTGTCCACGACCACACAGGTAAGTGTCTAACCTTATTCATGAATTACATAAACCATATTTCAAGAAAACTACATGCCTGTGAAAATGGTTGGATTGAACAAATTTGGTGGTCAGTCAACTGGCCACCCTCAGCCAGTTACACCGCTTCGTGGGTTCCGAACGAGATCAGTTATGTTTAGACTCGCCAACGAGCTGTGTAGCTGACACGTGTGGAGTGTCCAGTCGGTGAAAATCGGTGGACTGATAGTGGTGGTGGCAATTAATGGCAGAAGGGAGGTAATTGCGGCCAGGGACACACAGGAGAATGATGCCCATGACGATGGATAATGGCTCAGTCCGGCCACCTCACCCCCTCGCCAAGAATTGCGCCGCAGTTCAAAATGCTTGGCTGAAAGGCTCGCACTTCCGCTGTTCATTCACATTTGCGACGTCCTGGCCGAATTACTCGTTCTCTGCTTCCACAACCCGTTAACTCGTCGTCCTCCTCCAAGCTTTCCCGAGCTCGTTTAGAAGCGCAGTTGCATCCTACAGAAGCTGGCAATCATCCTACAGGAAGAAGTTCTACAAGAAGTACAGCACAACCCCTAGAACAGAGAAACCTGAGCTTTCCTTCGACAAATTTGAAGCTCCGGGAGAGGTAGGCTTGAAAAACACTTTCCCTGCATGGTATAGTTTAAAAGGTGGTAAACTAAACTATCTGAAGTAGGGGTATTAGAAACAAGTCTGCGTGTGGGTCAAGAATAGCAGTTTGCCTGTGTAATTACACGGAATTTCTCAGATGGTCCTGTGTCAACATTCTCCTCCAAGGTTCCTGTGACAATTTATCCTGTAGAAACAATAAAGCACTAAGAGGGCTAGACTGTATATAAACACTTGAAGTTGCACGTACGCTGGAAAAAATTGAAGTGTTGTACCCTGTCTGTGGAAAAAAAACTTCCCCGTCCATACACAGACAGTCGAGTTTGGGCAACAAAAGCATTAGAACTAGGGAATTAGTGCAGATTTAAAATATAAACACCTGAGAGATCCTTTCTCAAAGCTCAAAGGAGGAAAGCACATAAAACATCACTCCCCTTCTACTCGGAGAATTTAAACCGAACACTCTCACCATGCCAAGAGGGTTTATCAGAAAGGAACCCTCAGATTCTAGAAAATTGCGTGAACATCCCGCAGTAGTGGACCTCTTCATTTGTGCCAATTAGATGACCTTCTGTGATAAAATCCAGGGGCATGATGATGAAATAACAGAGGAATTCCTGATGTCTCTGCAACCTAAATCAAAAATACTGGCCACTGTAAATTTCAGAGGGTTGACCTTGCAGCTCACACCTGAACTCATTAGTCAAGTCACTGGTCTGCCATTAGGGATACCCTGGAGCAAATAGGAGAGAGAATTAGACCAAAAACCCAAGAAATAATTCTTCCTACCAGAGGAAGAGTTTGCAGAAGATAAGAACGAGCTAAGGAGGGCCAGTTTACATCCTCTGTGGAGCGAAGCCAGTCTCCAAATTATGAAATACATTATCGATGAGGGGTGGTTTAGTATTGTTTACGGCTATCACTTCTGGTTGCTAAAGGAGCTAAGGCATGGGTTTGATTTACCCCCATAGTAGAAGTTAAGCATCCCCTACTTTCTTTTGCAATCATTGGTTGAATGTGGCACAAAATTGTAGGAAGGGACACCGGATCAGGTAGCCCATCATGGGCTCATCAAGCTCCTAGTGGAAGATGCCATCCATACTTATACTGTCCCTCTCTCCTGGGAAATTTTCCACAACATGCCCAGAGGTGACGATATAATGATTCAGACCAAAGAACCTACCTCATCTAGCAATGAAGAAAGGGATTACAGTGAGGCAAGAGAAAAATCCAGTGGAAGGGAAACATAGGACAAACCACCACAGAAAGAACAAGAAGGGAAACAAGAAAAAGGCCAAGATGCTGAACCTAAAGCTATGGAAATACCAATGGCACAAACACCCAGGGAGAAACAACTACAGGATAGAGCGAAAAGGACTGAAAAAGCCCAACCAAGGAAGGACACGACCGTTATAGACATTTTTGGGTGCTTCAACCCCAATCATAAATGTCCATAAACTGAGGGCTCCTAAGTCCCTAAAAGTGTTGCTTCACTACCTAAAGGAACAAGGTCAACTGATTACATCATCTCCCAGAAGTTCTCCATTGAAAACTGCTCATAAATGGTCAAAACTGGACCATACTAAAAGCCTAGTGCAGAGGGTGCAATGCATATCACTTTTCCAGTGTACAAGGTGCGATGTATATTGAATTGCTCCTCTGTAGGGTGCGATGGTCAGGAATGGACAAATGGCAGGGACCAAATGCGAGGTGGAAGATCATGGAATCTTCCAGAAGCTTCCCCTCTGACACTTGCCTCTCTGTTTTCGACCAGGGATGAGTAATAGATCATCATTCTCCAAGTGGAAGCAGGAAATATCAGAGAGAGGACACTAATCAAGATCCAGAAGATGAATCCCCTCCCTATAATCACTATTATGGATCCTCATCACAGAGACCGGAGGCTGGAATTTTGTACTTATAGAGAATTGTGCTTGATTGGTTTTCTGGTGTACATTCATAGTGTCGGGTGATCTAAGCTTTGCTTGAGGTGAAGAAGGGCTTTCTAGCTGGAGGATGATGTTGGGTCAGAACATATGGTTGTAATCCTCTTGCTACTTTTCATCTCAATAAAGCTATTCTAGTTTTCCTCCATATTCTTGTGTACTTGTTTATATATGCATTTGTATGGTTAACACACATCTGGTCCTATGTTATTTATGAATATAGATCTTTGTTTCTTTCATAGTAGTATGTTGCTGTGATTCTACAGGTGCTCTTTGAAGCTGGGCAGACGAAGAACAAGGGGCGGACCTCTATCAAGAAGGAAAGGAAATCAAGCACAAGACTAAGTTTGGTCTTCTTGGTTCTCCTCTTGTCTATTTTCATAAAGGAAAACAAAAGTAGACTTTACTTGTTTGTTTCTAAGATAGGCACCCATCTTAGTGGGAATAGCAGCATCCAAGCGGACATTATTCCTGGTAACAAAATGGCAACTCCACTGGGGAGCGACTAGATTTTCTGTTAGTCTATCTATCTTCGTTTCTTTTATAAACTTACAAATGGGAACTAAAGCCAAGCCAGCTAGCCTTCGAACTGCATTTGTTATACAAATGCAAAGTAGATCACTGCTACTTTAGTCTATCTCCGGGTTATGTTTATGAATTAAACAATCGATCTGCAAACAATCTAATTGCCCTAAGTGGTGGCTCTGGTGCATCATTCTCCCAAGGCAATTGTATTCCTGAAATTTCTTCAGAACCATGACACCTGTGTAAAACATGAAGGACATTTTTCTTCCTTGGTCTTTCATGGACAAAACCCTGTCTCCGTTTTCCCAAATTCATCTTCGATTGCTCAGAAACCTCATTTGAGTGAAACATATCCTGATGTGTGGGACAAGGGATTTACCGGAATGAAGCGAAATGAATTGGATAGGGAGCTTCTAAATTCTTGAGGAAATTTTGGGAAGTGTGGTGGGATGTTAGGAATTAGGGGAAAGTGGAATCTCAAAAATTGAGTGAGGGGAAGGGATCCAAAAAGGCAAAACACAGTCCCGACCATAGAAAATTGCTAGGTTGTAGCAAGGAACTAGGGTTTGTATGAAAATGAGGAATTTGGGGAATCTCAGTGATGGGAAGTGTTTGATAAGTTATTTTATGGATAGGGGAAGGTGTATGAACATCAGGATACAAGTTTTTCCCATGATTTGACCATCCAAGAGAAATTAGCTTCAAAACCCTAGGAGAGGGAA